>CM021108.1:261137068-261255573 GCA_007115665.2 Sequoiadendron giganteum
CCCTACAAAATAAAACAACTATTAAAAAGTCAGGCGAAATAATCTTTTTGCGTGTGTAGATTGCGTGGCCGTTGGATGAAGTGATTTCAATCTTGACTATTGCTCACAGACCTTGCAAGGTTTCTACTAACACCACAAATATGGTGTGAGGCATGCAAGATTATGCCATCTATCACATTTGATGGTGGGGACTAGTTTTGCTCATTGATCGATTATGAAGGCTGATGTCGACAGCTATTTCCGTACCGACGCATCGTGGTCATTCCTCGTGCAATTAAAACTGTAGTTTCAATAATGCTGCAAGGTGTGTGATTTGGTGACGCATGGACTATGATGTTGTGCGCTGATAACAAAGGTGGGGCCCATTTTCATGCTGATGTGGTGCTCGGTAGGTGAATATCTAGTCTGTTTGGTGACTGGAGGGAGAACGTGGCATTTTCAAACTATTTTGACTAAATTTGAGCCGTTCTCCTAGCCAACATTGCGATTGATCAATGACTCATATTTAAAAATAAACTGGTATTGTACGATAGCCTTTTTATCTCACGCGAGTGAATAGTAATGGCCGAGTTTGACTCTGCCTACATAATTAAATGCTAAAATTTGTGAATTACTATTTCAATTCTGTATCTCTACATTGAGGAAGAATTGCTTGGTATCGAGTGAAGCAAGCTGTGGTTACGATTTCTCAATTTTGCTACCTTGGATGTTCTGCGATTGAAACCGTAAGTAGCACGTATGCCATTTCTTGTAAATTCAGAATATTTTATGGTTGCTTATTGGGAAATTCATGATTGTTTCCTGTCTCTATTCTTGAAGAATTGATTGAATAGATTCGCTTTTAGAACATGTCTAGATAATTGCTAGGGTTTTTTGAATATTGAATAATTTTTTGTTAAGGCTAAAGGAGAAAAGTGTAATTATTTGCTATCTGAAAATAAGTAAACCCTAGTTCGAATTATCATTAGTCTAGTATAAATGGAACCCAAGGCTCGAAGTTCTGGTTCTAAAACCACTACCAGGTCTTTATCCTAAGATATTATTGATTTGTTACAACCCTCTACTAGCAAGAAGCAGGAGGGAAAGGTTTTGTTTTATGGGCCTCAAATCTTGGAAGGATTGACAAACAAGCAATGTGCAATTCAAGATGCCAAGTTACCATACACCGGGTGGCAGTTGTTCTCCAATTGGTTTGGGAACAGGAATTTGTCAGTTCCTTTGTGTAACCCTCGAAGGTTAGACCTGGGTAAATTGGTGGTTCCTAATATTTATATCAATGTAGATCTTTTAAAGGACATTACTGCTAGATATGACCCTGTGGCCCGAATTGTCAGAACACATGCTAGTGTGCAGATGATTAAGATAACCAAAGAAGAAATTGCAAAGATTTTCAAATTGCACGAATGGAGTAAGGATATGGTTCCTATCGACTTGGAGGTTTTCAGACAAGAATATAGAAATACTAGGGGTTTGTTTAGAACATCCTTGTTAATACCTCATTTGGCAGTCTCAGGAAGAGGAAAAAATCAGAAGAAGGTAGTAATTGGCAGGAATGAGCCCAAACCTTTTCCTGTGGGCTATTTCACCAGTTATTTCAAGAAGACTGTTTGTGCTTTATGTCAATTTCTGGGAGTCAGCTTAAAGAAAACCTTGCCTACCGATATTATGTATATGACAGTAAATCTCCAGCACCCAAGTTTTAATGTAATATATGATTTTGCCACTTATTTGGTAGAGAAGATGCACACGGGTCTGGTAGCCCTAAAGGAGGGGAAGAATTGGGTTGGATTCAAATGGTATTCCTTGTTAATCCACATGTTTCTATATAGGGTTCAAGCTGTGTTCGAAAAAGATATGAAATTAAAGAAGAAGGAAGGAAATATTGAAATGCTTGTCCAATATTGGACTAAGATTCTTGACATGCATGATCATGAGTTTGATTATGTAACTTTCCATAATGTCTTTGGATCTAAATTAAGGGAGGCTCTAGTTTGTGACCCCCCAAGGATCCCAAAAGAAATTCATGACTTCTTGAGGCTGATGGAGAGAAGGCCCAAATTGAACATAATGCACAATTGGGGAGACATTTTCCCCTATCGTAATACCACAATTTTCAGGGTTTTTGGCACTAATGTCAATCCAAAGAATCTGCCAAGGGAGGTGCCCCTTAGAATTGGATTTTTGGAAATCATGAGGCAGTTGGGGGGCACTTAGGAACTACACTTGCCAGCTAAATAGAAGAAAGGTTCTTTCTTCCCTGAATATACAACATTTTCCAATTTTGTTGTGGCAAAGGGAGGATGGAAGGAGTTGCATCAATTACTTGGGCCTTATAGGCTAAGGAATGTGCACCCTAGGAATCATGATCCTAAGGGTTTTATCTCTCGAATGAAGGAAAAACATCAGACAGGAGCCTTTGTCCACAACTTCTACTTTCTTGAGGACATCATCAGGAATATTTTTGATTTGGAATTACAAGATGATAGAAAGGCACTATACATTGCCTACTCTAAAATGGTAAAAAGTAACCAGGAGAAAATACCTGGTTTCAATCCCATACCTAATGCTAAAGATGAGTTTAGTAGGGTAATGTATGCTATTGATAATTTTGAGAGCTTAGCTGGGGTTTTGAAAGATGAAAGGGTTATGGAAGAAAGGGGAAAATCGCAAACCATCAAGGAGTACCCTAAGGTAAAGGAAGGGAAGAGGCCTACTTATAAGCCCCAAAAGAAGATAAGGGTTTTTTCTAGAAGAAAGGGAAGTAGGGCTGAAGATGTTGCTAAAAATATTGGACCATCTTCTTCAAGGCAATCAGTACAAAATGTTGTTGATTTGGATTCTCCTCCAAGTTTTTCAGAACAAGCTTGCCCACCATCACCAAAGAGGCAGAGGGTTGAAAGGGTAAAGATTGTTGATTGTGATGGTGATGAGGATGATGACATTATTTTCACTCTAAATGAAATGCATCCTGAGATGCCATTGGACCTAGTTGACATTGCAATAGGTTCAAGTATAGTTTCTTTGAGGTTAGGAAAAGATGAAATCAAAGGAATAACAAGCAATGATGACTTGAGAATAGAAGCCTGTAGAGAGTTCATGGTGGATGACTCTTTTATTCAAACCGGTGCTTTTAAATATTTTGTGTGGAGAGCACATACTGCATTATATGCTCATAAGGTGGCACATGAGAGAAGTCTGCATCCAGAGCTCCTAGAGAAAGCAATTCAAGCTAAGGTTAGGGAACAGATGAGAGAAAGATTCAAAGCAATAACACCAGAGCAGGGCCAGGAATTGGTACAAAAAAGTGGAGTATTGCTACTCCCAGAATGGGATATCGCTGATGCTATGGTGTCGGACACAATAAGAAGGGCTAATAAGCCACTTCTTGCTACTGAAGAGGAGGCTACATTGGCACTCAGGGGATCGACCTTTAGTGAGGAATGGGATGCATTAGCAATCTAGTCCCTATCTACTGGCTCTAAAAAGATAATTATTGCAAAACCTTTTGACTTCAGTGGTCACTTGGTTGTGAGGAGAGTTGCTGACACCCCAACATTGGAAGGTACTGATATGGTTGTGAATGTTGCCAAATTCACTAGAGAAACTGTTCAATATTTGACCAAGGAGTGGGATACTCTAATAGGCCAATATAATGACATTATTATTGAATATAATAAGAGTCAACAAAAGGTAGTAGAGTTAGAAGCTGAATTGGCTTTATTGAGGCAACAAATGGATACCATGAGATCTCAAAAGTAAGCCAGTTCTAGCCACACTGTTCCTGACCCACTAGTAGAGCAGTCTCAACCTCCTACACAAGCACAGTCTTTGGCTATTGTTCCATATAATATGGGACAAGTTCCTATCGCTATTGAGAGGGCTACTAGCCCTGGAGGGGGACTTTCTAGGGAGAAACTGATTCATCAGGTTGAAGAATATAAGGAGATGGTAAAGCAAATCCGGGATGCAGCAGGGAGAAACAATACAGTAATAGTGGACACTGTTTTGAAACATTTAAACAGAATGGTCCAGAGTAAGATAAATAGTGTTCATGCAAATTATTTCCTAATGTTGCAAGCACTAAAAATGTTTCCAAGGGATAAAGAATTGGCCATCTCATTGCTAAACAAATGGAGCCCTAGAATGGAAAAGTTGAGATTCATGGCAGTAGGGGCAAAACAACATGGTGATAAATATCCTACTGTTATTGCAACATATCAATTGGTCAAGGGAATTATTGAGCATAAGTTTCAGGGATTTGCCACCCCAATGGAATCCAAGATTAAATTGCTGAAAGATGTGTACGATGGAAAGGACTTGACCCCATTGCCTCATATTTTACATATTCAGGATGAAGTCAAACCCCTGCAGGTTTGGAAGGAGCAAATGAACAATATAATGATGTCTCAAACACATGAGATATGCAAAAATGTTGACATCCGCATGCTAGAGAATACATTGGAAAAGTTGTTTTTTGTTATAAATTTCTTAGAAAACTTTGATAAAAAGGCCACATCGATAATGGTAAAGTATGCTCCCTATCGAAACAAGGTTGATCAGGTTGTGGCTTTCCAGTGGCCTTCCGAGGAGGAGTTTGAATTATGGAAAAAGGTGTTCACTGATGAACTAGAATTATGAGTGTTATAGTCAAGAATTGCAACTTGGTCATGTATAATACAAGTCTGGCCTTAGATATTATATTCTAAAATTGCATTCTCATTTTGACTCCAAGTACAGGGTGCTGAGGTGGAGTTAATACTATAACGGCTAAGCATGCCTTCGATGTATGGGGAGCGGCCTTTGGAGC
Source organism: Sequoiadendron giganteum (assembly GCA_007115665.2). Classification (NCBI taxonomy): domain Eukaryota; kingdom Viridiplantae; phylum Streptophyta; class Pinopsida; order Cupressales; family Cupressaceae; genus Sequoiadendron; species Sequoiadendron giganteum. The sequence continues at coordinate 261,141,876 of CM021108.1, forward strand.
GATGTTTTCTTTCCTCCTTATCAACTAATGATGATATTTGTCTTATGCTCTCCTCTCGCATAATAGAATTGCAACTAAATCAGGAGTTAGCAGTCTAATTACAAATGGATATGTGTACTCTCTGACCTGAAGCTTGTTGGCTCCCTTGTTTTATAAAAGGGAATTCTGGGCCGAGAGAGTGGTCGGTTGAAATATCCAAGATATGAGAAATAAGAGTCTAGTAATATAGAGAGTATGAATTGTAAGTCCAGGTTTTAAAATTTTTTGAGTTAGATTGGAGAACTTTGTTAATCATGGGGTTTTTGAGCATGTTTGTATCAAACTCATGAATATTTGGAGTTTATTTTGTCTCCTATTGTGTTATGTTACATGGATTATTAATGAAATATCGATCAAAGATGATTTTCATTTGTTCTTTACTGTGAATCATGTTTAACTACAAATCTGGTTCAAAGGATCGATTAAATGCTTCAGTTAACCAGTAAATTCATGCAATATAACAAATAGGATTCATAAAGGAGTAATAAATTCAGGTATAGATATATGGGTTGTAATGCAATTCATAATAGATCATAAGTGTTCAAAATGAAATTTACCTTGTAGTTCAGTTTTCTCTTTTGACTCCTTGCGTTGGGATATGGCACTGGAATTCTGATTACGTTTTATTCTCGTATGTTTTGTGTTATGGATTCAGGATATTTTACTCAAACATTTCCTATCAATTTACTTTATGTGAAGTTTGCGATTCTCTGTTAAATGGACATGAGTCTTTTTTAAGGAATAGCCAATTTCTTGAAGGATTTGATCCTTTAACATTAATTGGGGATCTATCTATTGCTTACCTATGTGCAAATTAAATGAATTGTTTAAATGTTGTATGTTAAGAGCACATGTTAGGGAATACCCTCCTAGATTTTATAGAGTCCAAAGTGTAGGAGAATTAGCCTTATTGCTATTCTCGTAAAGTTGGCCATACTGTTCCTAGTCTTTTATTATTGAATGTGGGGAGTTCATAGGAGCTTCTAGGAAACACATGTGTGTTGTAGTAAAAAAATGCCAACAGGTTCAATTGACAACATGATCTATTGAGTAATTACAAAGAATTCATAATTTGAAATTCTAGATTTTGACAACATGATCTATTAACAAGTAGGAAGTATTTTTCACATTGTGTCAAATTTTGATATTGTTATCAAGATTCAATTATGTAGTTTTACACATCAAACTCATTGACCCATGTTTCATGAGTAGTGTTTCACAAGAACCCATCTCTCATGATAATGAATGGTCCACTTAGCACTCATTGTGTCTAAATGATTCTCAAAGCGATGAAGCACTAGGCCTTCCTAGGAGGTCACCCATCCCAATATTACATGATCCATGATTTTATTAATAATTGATCATTTTGGATTTTGACAAACTTGACACACAAATGACAATTTGACAATGAACTTAATGTATCACAATTAAGTTTCAAATTGAGTAACACAATAGAAACTAAAACAAATTGAGAGATTGTTATGAGGGTAGTGATGCAACTTTTCTAATTAGAGTGTATTCCATGAGATTGCAATTCTTTGAGATATTTTGTCAAATAGTTCACAAGATTTGTCTATCCTCCCACATTTTACATAGATTTGAAAATGGAGTCTACAACCACAACATTTTAGAAAATTCATCTTCATATTATGCTTTGATGGATGTCTATACCTTGTTCCAAATCTCCCATATTAAGGAAATCGACAAGGATTTTGGTGAAGGTTGTGAAATTTGTCTATGCATCTACCAACTGTATTTGATTGAAAGTTTCTAAAACCTTTTAAGAAAATCCATTATATATATTCTACAATCATTATAGTCCACAATTTCACATTTATTTGGTTTTGCATCTACCAATTGTATTTGCTTTAATTTTCCTACCGAATTTTCAATGTAGATCCATTTTGTGTATATCTTAATTACAATCTATTGGTGTTTTTTCCCACATAGGATTTGCAATTCTATAAGAGGTAGCCAACCTCTGTTATAAAGAATTGCAAAGGCTAGTGGCCAACTAACAAGAGTCAGTCAAAGACTGACATCTCCTACACTTTTGGCTCTGTGAAACCAAGGTGGGTAAACCCAAGTGTGTTCATAAGAATGTTTCATGACTAGTAAGAACACTTCTTCTTACAAATGCAGTCCCCACTAACACTAACAGACAGTCATTACCCTGGTTGTGGCAAAACCAAAGAATAATAACAGATATCCCAAAGTAAGGAGCCTGAAAATTATCATAAGATCTATATCCCAAAAAGAGATAGCAGTTGATATTTGTTAAAATGTTCGAGTATTGAATCACCGTGCTTAGAGTCACAGTCAAATACCTAAAAGGAATTTACCAATACTATCCAGTGCCTCATCCATTGGGTGGGAGTCATATAAAATATAATTCAAATGAAATTGAACTTATCACCATAGTGCTTTGCTACCATGAGATTTTTCAGTATATTAAAATAATACTCCTTAATGAATCCTGAGCATATAACCATAAACATGCAATTTGTGTTCAAGCATTTGATTAACTCATTAAGTCAAAGCAAGAGAACAAATTACACTTTCAACTACACCATTGAAACTGAATGAACAAACCCTTGATAAATCCATTCATAATCCATGGCCCATACACAGGAGAGCAAAATGTCTTAATTTTTTTAGATTTCTTTTGATATGAGTAATTACAAAATCATAGTATACTTATTTCATACTATTCCCAACCCAACATGATTTCCTACATAATACCTTCAAAATCCTGCATTACCACTAATTGTACCTATTCTAAGCCTTCGGATCCAAAAAAAACTACAACCCTTAACAATGAGCCACCAAATTTCCTTTATAGGACAAGAGAACAACAAAGCAATAGGCTACATTGTTCATTCCAAAATTGAATTTCATTTAGAATGAAATTCAAATTGACATTCCTCATCATTAGAAAAAACCATAATCAGTTCGAGGAATCAAAACAGTTATACCATTGTAACCAACCGGAGCTAAAGACAAAAGAGCTTGGTAGGCACCCATACATCCACATCAACACACCACCCAAAAGTAACACACCCAACAACTGCAACTACTTGCAAGAAACACGGCCTCAGTAGAGGCGACTGCTCCTGGTCCTCGCTTCAGGAAGAAGCGAGACCAACTTCCTTTTATCCGCTTTAACACATGATCTGGTAGCATGGCACTACACCATCGCAGTTATTGGGGTGATTGCGAGGGGCTCTTCATTGACCCCCAACAGCTCGGTCAGGACGCCAAGTAACGTTGGTAGTCCGAGTCAGTTTCAGACCCATCACCATCAGAACCAAAAGACAACACCAGTGGGGACTTGGAGCTCCCCATCCCTTTAAAATTAGCATCATGGAAAACCTTGGGCTTGCTAAGGACAGGTTGTACCACGTCAGGCTGCAAAGTTCTCACCCCGAGTCTGGTCCTTCTGTGCATAGCCGAATGGTCCATTGCAAAGAACACCTCACAAAATACAGTAGAGACTCAACCACCTGCAAACACAAGACAACTCAAAATGTGATAACACCAGATAACACAATGAGCATTTATAGAGTTAATTGGTGTGAGAATATTAATTGCTTGAATGCAACACGAGCATTCGAGCATTTTAGTGGCTGATGTAGGAACCACAAATTATTCCTGGCTTGTGAAGGCATGGCATACAACCCATCATTTCATTTATTAGGAGAACAGTGTTCACACGCAGGAAATTCGGGCAAGGATCCACTGAAAAAATCTACGCCATTGATGAGAACAACTTGCAGAGAGTAAGAACACCCAACGTGGATGAACAGGAACCCAAGAAAAATCGAACCATTAATGCGGATCGAACATGGCAAGTTGGATGACTCAAATTGAGTCAACAATTTTTTGAAAATCCACATCAGCGCCCTGGGAGAATCGTGCCCAATCATAAACCAAGAAAAGAAGAGGTTGCAACTCGATAGCGGGTCCCACCTAGCCCTGTCGCTTCAAGAACCAGGCCACGTGTCGCCTCTTCGCAGACCTCCCAGTACCCTCAGGGGCCTTTAATCTGATCATGTGAGATCCATGAGGAAGGATTATTATTGATCTCCCTCGTTAATACCACACAGGTAGTAAATTTTAAGTCCCACCACAATCCTTGTACGGTCCACATGATTTTTTTATCCTTTGTTGAAGAAACTATTACAATATATTTCTTATTTATGTACTTATTTTCCATACATGTTTATAAAAGTTTGAAATTATTAATAATATTAATTTTGGCAAGACATTAAAAGACTGTTGATTGTAAAAAATATGCATCCTAATGTGAAAATGCAAACAATGGAAGCAATTACTATAGCACATAAATTTTTATGTAGTATCCAATTCAAAGAATCATGTTACCCTCTACCTTGAATTTTTTAGTATAAAAAGCTAAGGAAATGCTATAAATAAGATAATAAGTTGACTCTTAGCATATACCAATTTTTATAGAGATGTAGATTGTTGGATGTTGTGGTTGTGTTTCTCATGATATGTGGTTGTCATTGATTTCAACACTATTAGCATTAATGTCTTAAAGGTTGTATATGTCGAGGATATTGAGAAAATTAGAATAAATATGTTGCAGATAGTCTATGAAGTTGTGAAGATCAAAGTAGTGAAAATTTTTGTACGTTGGTATTCTAAAGTCATGTATTAAAGGGTTTGTTGCTGAGCCTATCTAGTATATCCTCTGGAAGTTTCAGAGGTGTGCATCAAGATTGGAGCGAGTTATGAGTTTTTGTGTTCCTACAGTTATTTTGTTGCTATAGTTGGTGTTTTTAAAAGAAGAGAATGTAAGTCTGGTGAATTGAATTGTTGTGTATGCTCTTGAGATGTTCATTGACATTTCTTGATCTCATACTCTATCATTGTGGTATGTCCACATTGATTAGTGTGCTCGTGATCAAAGATTTTTCCTTTCCATGTTCGAGTTTTCATGTTCTTGGTTGACATGATGGTGGTAGCGTGTTGTAGATCCTTGTGGATTAATTTTTGAATGCTTCGCATGTTCGAGGATGTTGCTTTAGGTCTTCATTATGTTGTGACTAGTTTAGGTTGGTGCACATTGAGATTTGTTCATGAATTGGGCTGAGAGTTTGTATTCATTTATTATTTATTTTTGGCCGACAGAGTTGTTAATGTAAATTCATGAAGTGGATATATAAGAGCAATTGTTTTATTCATTTAGAGATAATGTATGTGAAGTGTATGAAAGATATGTGTGAATAAAGATTAGATCATTTGAATGCAGAGTAGAGTGTGAAGAAGTTTATGCAAAGTATGAAGAAGTATTTATGTGCCTAACTGAAACTGTCATCAAGCTTTTGAAGAAGCCAATTTCTCTGTTCAACCTCATCAGATGGATTTAATTTGATTACCTTATGTAAGGCAGTGAGCCTTCCCTTTGAGTAGTGAGCTCTAGGCAGTGTTCCTGAATGCATGTGCATTCCTTATTCATTTCTTTTATACTTTTAATAGGGTTTGTACACAAAAATCTTGGTGTTATGTGTGTTTCTGATGTGTTGTTGATTCATGCTTTCACTGTTAATTATCAGATCTGAGATTAAAGGTTAATAAGGTTAAATAAGTTTCAATTTTGTAACAATTGATTCACCCCCCCTCTCAGTTGTCTATCCTTATTTTCCAACATAGATATCTTCCATTTCAAAACACACAAAACAATATTCAGTAGATAATCAGCCATCTTTCATTTGTATAGTGATTAAATATTTATCCCTATAGGAAACAAGTAGACTATACAAAGAAAACTAACAAAGCCACAACTACCCCTATTTTGTAGTTTGGTGTGCATTCCTTCCTCTCCCTAATCTTCTCTGATTATTTTGAAGAGACCAAGTGTTGTAACTAAACTATGGTTCATTCTATGTGCATGTAATTTTGATCTTCATATAAAAAATTAAAAAAATATTAATCTACTCTTGTCAAAACACAAACAACACTCAGATTTAGTATAAGAGTCAACCAATCATAAGGAAAACATAATATGAAAATAGGGTTAGGGTTATATTTAGAGTTTTGGTTATGGTTGGGATTAGATATGAAAATAGGGTTAGGGTTTAGGATTAAAATTCGGGATTATAGTATTAGGGTTATATTTAGAATTAAGTTTTAGGGTTATTTTTATGATTAAGGGTTGTTTTTATATTTGGCTTAGAGTTGGGGTTAGGATTAGGTTTACAGATAGGTTTAGGGTTATTAGAGTGAATGTAGCTAATTAATAAAAGAAAAAATATTTAGGGTTAGGTAGTTAGGGTTAGGGTTGGGGTTAGAGTTTTGGTTGTGGTTAGGGTTATAAAGATAGGATAAAGGTGAGGGTTAGGGTCAAGGTTAAGGTTTCGAGAAAAAGGGTTAGGTTATGATTAGGGTCAGGGCTCGGTTTAAGATTTGGATTATAGTTTAGGGTGTAGCATTTTTCTTTAGTTTAGGGTTACAATTAGGGTTAAGGTTAGTGTTAGGGTTAGATTAGAATTAGGATCATGGTTTAGGGTTTAGGGTTAGAGTTATGTTTATGTTTAGGGTTGTGATAAAAAAGGATTTGGGTTATGGTTAAGATTATGGTTTTGAGAAATAGTGTTAGGGTTAACGTTATGGTTAGGGTTACATTAATGAGAAAATGATGGTTTAGTTTCCAAGTAAGGGTTAGGATTAGGTTTATTGTCAGGGCTAGGTTTAAGGTTGGGGTATGAGTCAATCTTATGATTAGGGTTAGGGTTATGGTTAGATTAGGGATATGATGTTAGGTTTCAAGAAAAGGTCTGAATTTAAGATTATGCCACAGTTGGCTATAATGAACATGAGAAAAAATGGATCTAATTTCCTCTTGTGGGAAAATAATCAACTACGACTTAAACTTAAATTTAGAGATTACCCTCAACTCTAACCTTAACCATAAACCTAATCCCAAACCTAACCCTAAAGAAAACACATAACCTAACCCGACCCTAATTGTAGTGTTTGAGGCTAGGCTCAAACATTATATAACCTAACACATAACCTAGCACTAGAAAATAATTCTTCTCCCAAAAAATCTCCTCTACTTCTATTCACGCCTACTGGAGTTGCAACATTCAACATTGGTGCTTCAACCATTCATTCAAAGCGAAGAATTCCAATAAGAGATTTCAATGAACTAGAAGGGAAAAGACTTACAACTTTCCAAGAAGAAATATCACATGTTAGATACATATTGATAGATGAAACGAGTTTCTTTGGGGAGAGGTTGCTTGAAAACATAGATTCCAGGCTTCAACGAGCATTCCCAAAAAATAGTAACCAAAGTTTTGGAGGTAAGTTCTGGATCAAAATTGCTAACTTTGATAACTTTACATTACAATATTTTATATTCAATTCTATTATAGTTCCTTCTATACAAATTCATACTTATCAATTTAATTAAATATTTTATATTCAGGCATATCTACATGATTTTAGTTGGAGACTTGGCACAATTACCTCCAGTAAATGACATGGCTCCATATGAAAGCAAAAGGTGAGAAAAGCTACTATGGGAAGAATTCAAAATGGTCATTACATTAAGTAGTGTTTTTTGACAAGATGGACAAAATGAAGAACAACAAATATTTCATCAAATTCTAACAAACATTAAGGATGTCAATCCCACAATCGACGATTGGATGTTGCTTGTGTCAAGAACGAATGCAAGAACCAATGCTTTAGAGAATGAAGAATTTGAAAGAAGTGTTCATTTGTAATATAATTAATGATTTAACAATATTATAATGATTTAACTAGCTTATATACCTTATATATAATCTATATAATATACATCGAGATTTATCATTTTCGAGGCATATTTTTCTTTGATTTTTTATTTTTTGAATCTTAAGGCGAGTTGGGACAAAAAGGTTCTAATTTTGAAGTTGAGTTACCTGGGGTAGCATGGGCATAGCAGCATGGAGCATAAAGAAGTGCCAAGTCATGCCAAGTCATGGCGAGTTAAGGTAGGTTGCAAGGGTAAGGCAACTCTACAAGGTGAGTTGGACTCATCAAGATGTTAGCTAGGCTAGGAAGAGTCTGCAAATCAAGGGTCAAAGGTCCCTATGCATGGGTTATTACTGGTGATGAGAAGTCAGAAATGGGGGAGTCAGCTCAGAGTACAGTGTCATCCTACCGATGTCTAGTATTTGGACTAATAACTTATATAGGGAGGTATGGTTTTTCAAAGAAAGGAGCACCATAGGGATGCAATCGGGTTGCACCAAGAGTCCATAGTCGAACACCAAATGGAAAGGGTGTTCTAGAGTTCTTCCTTCCAGGAGCAAAAAGAAGTAGCTCCCGCCTCGAGTCCCATAGTGAATCAGGTGTTCATCATACTCTTAGGAGCGAGGAAGTCTCATTTTTCCCTAGCTATGAAGTGAGGGGTTTTGTGGTGAACCCAACGTACCGAACCCTATGAATGCAGTAACAGGGCCAACATGGGTTAGTTCCCAGACATGTCATCAAGGGAGCTAGATGCTGGAATGATTTTTTAATGACCATCGATCATCCATCAGTTGATCCTGACCATTCCCTGCAATCCTGACTGCTATGAATGAACATGATTGCCGATGGTGACCACTTCATTTTAGCTTATAAGGTAGTTTAAAAGGAATATACTTATCTTCGATGTGGTTAATGAAGCCTTGACATAGTCTATTGGATTCCAAATTTAATTCTTAAAGGTCTACTTCAGATTCCAAGTGAAAATCTAAATTAACCTAGGCATCACTATCCATATTTGTAAACTATTGTGTTACACATGGATAAATTACTTCTAAGATATCTTAAGCAAATACAGCATATTTAGCAATAAATAGTGAGGTGTCTTATTAAACTATGCCAAATCCTCACTTTATCACAATAATTGCAAAACATAAATCGACTTGGTTATTTTTTATATAAAAATTGGGAAACCAAGGTCCCAACCCTATTACATAGCAAGCCCGGAGGATATGAAAAGAAAAACCAAAAAATAACTAACTATAAATAATTAATAGAAGAAAAAAGAAAAATAGCACATAAATAACTAACAAACAACAAGAAAAAACTACAAGTTGTAGCATGTTTTTTGGGGAGTCACATATCCCCAATTTTCAAAAAGGAAAGAAAAAATATCATCCTTAGGGTATTTCTTTCTATCCTTCTTTAAAACAAGACTATCAAGATTACCCTTCAACCTTATTTTCTAGAACTCCCACACAAAATTCTAGAGTAGAAGCATAGAAGTAACCAATGGATCACCTTATTACTAAAATTAAGCACATTATTGATTCTTTCCTCCAAAGTTTCTAGAATTTTCTCTAAATAATTAATAGAATTGGTGTTATGGCCACAATGAGAACATAAATGCACAAGATCAAACTTATTTTCCACCTAAATTCCTTTACCCTTGACATCATCCATGGCCACCATATCATTTCTAGGGACTAAATTCAATCATCCCCTATGTTAGAAGACTTAGTGTCATAAAGAACATTCATTTCTGAAAAAGGTTGACACCAAAATCATTGGAAAGAGAAACATCTTCCTCTTACATGAAGTCTTGAGAGTGACTGAACTCTTTGTTTCCACTATTGATGTAGTCATTGTCCTTGTGATCAATGAATCCTTTGTTGTTAATTAGAAACAACTAATTCTACATTGGGTGTAGTGCTAGGGGTAGTAGAAATTATGGCCACCAACCTATTAGATCTTCTTACAAGGTTCCCCTTAAAAGGTTTTCCTATAGCAATCTTATTATTAATAGTAGCAACAATAAGAACCTTAGTCGTTGTTGCCCACAAGTGAGGACTAAAATTTAGGGTTTTTACTTTTAGTCTTGGAGATGTCAACATCACTAGGATGTCCACATGGATATGAGAGGAAAATTTCAATAGAGAACCAATGGAAAAACGATTAGGGCAATCGAAGTCATCATAATCAGCCATAACTTTATGAAGCTCAAGATTTCCCTCCACCACTTTACTAGGCACATCATCAAATGTAATTTTTTACTTGACAAGGAATGAGGAATGTTTGATAGGTTTTCTGTTACCCTTAGGAGGAGATGGATCATGCAAATCACTAAGATTCCCACCTTTAGCTTTGATAAGAATAGGGGTAGGGAATAGATTAGACTTTGAAATAAGAGAGCTAATAGAATTCTAAGAGAACATAGCAAGGTGGAATTATGGAGTCTAAAAATTAACCCCTCATGTAGAGGCATCACAAATTTATCCATTAAGACCTCCTTACCTAAACACTTAAGAGAACTTAGGACAAAATAAGGAAAACAAGCAATCTTATTATGTTTAAGATGGTCATGCGAGAAATGGTAATGAAAAACACATTTAAAACTACCTTCAACACTGAAGTACTTAATTGGCACTCTACTAAACTCATCATTCAAAACCATTCTATAATTCGATGAGATCTCCCCTTTTCAAAACTTGGTTGATGGTTTCCATGTCCATCATTTTTCCCTATTAATGACCTTCCTACCTTCAATATTCAACCTAGTAGTAGCTCTGATGGTTTCCTTTGAAACAAGAAATCTAACACCGCCCACAATAACCTTTTTATCCCTTTATGAAGCAGCAAATTATTTTGAAAGGACTTGACCAAAGCAACATAGGGACTCAAAGTAGGGATCAATTCTACCCTCTTAAAAAAATGTCATAGTATGACATTATTTCTCACCTCCTTAGGGGATGTGAGTTTAGTGTGGCATCATTTATCCCCTGTAGTATCTAAACCCTTTCAAAAAATATTAAACTAAGAAATATTATACATTTGGAACTTAGTAGGAAGAAAACATAAGCATTCACCTAAGAGAATAGACTTCGCAAAAATTTGAGGCTTATTCACTATCATGCAAAACTAACCTGTTCATACGATCATACCATGTTGAAACCTCCCAACCATAAGTGACTTGATTGAAGTGACTATATCGTTATTTTTAAGTAAATGCATATTTATGGAAGCTTGGGCATAATAATTAGAAGGACCAGAACTACCAATACTAACATTATCCAAGCAACCTGCAAGGGGTTCATAACAAGACTATTTAATGACATTAGTTTGGTTGAAGGAAATAGCATCCATTTGAAGACTTCCTCAAACATAATCACAAGGGATAACAATACCCCTCTTGAGACAAAGCAATATGATACATAGACACCAACAATTATCACTAGGGTAAAACACAATACCCTTCCCAAAGCACCCATTAAATGACAATTTCATTATTTTCATTAATAAGGTTATTGATAATACTTTGAGAAGTAAAGCAACTTCGTATAGACTGATATGGCCCAATGACATTAAAAATATCATCTATGCAATCATATAATAAGTCATTAATAGAAAAAGGAAAAGATAAAAGCCAACAACTAATTAAGCAAGGATCATATAGAGATGTCATATTAGGAAACCTCTAACAAATTCTATGGTGCAACGAGCCATAGTATTATTAAACTCACCTCAACAAAAAAGTGTTAGAAATGGGAAATCTTCCTTTGACGACATACCCTTTAGGTTCCAATTCATAAGCTCATATGCATGCCCAAGTTTTTCCACTTGTTTAATCCATTTCCAAATGAGCAATTTTCCAAGCGTGAAGAATGAAAGAATAAACCCAAAAACATGTATGATAGTGGAGGGAGTAGTTTATTTTGCATTGACTCTTCATTACAATTCAAAGTATCATGTATTCCTTCTCCCATAAAAGTTTTCATGGGAGGAAGGGGAGAATATTTCTAGTATTAGACACATCTAGCCTATCACCATTTTTGTTAGAAGAAAAGAGTAAATGCCAATGCCAAATCCAACACCATTTCTCATAGTGACCCTTTGTTGGACAAGGAAACACTAATGTCAATATTCACTACTCCAATCAATGGCTTCTATCCTTTTTTTTTCCAAATATAGCTTGTAGGTCACCTCTATGACCACCCATCTCACTATCAACATTGCCATCACTAGCCCAACTATTCAATGGTCATTTTTCTAATGACTCCTTTCTCACTCTCTTGGAGGACAAACGTGACATTATTTAGGATATTCAATGCCTAGATATTTTCTGGAAAGCTTTAAGGTCAAATATATAGTGGCATAAAACTCAATGTTATAGGAAATCATTCTTAGCCAAGTCCAATTGGTTCAATTCCTATGGATAGAAGGGGGTTGATCATAAGGAAGTGTTGAGTTTCCTAAGCATCTCTTTTACCTTTCAGGTTTCTCCTTCCTTTTTAAGGAAACATATCATTTCTAGAGCTGAGAAAAATTATCATATTAAAGTATGAAGCCCCTTTCTTTGGCAAGGAGATTCCATGTGTGTTCAAAAATTCTTGTTGCAAACGTTTCCATTACTCATGTTGCTAACAACCTTGCAAATCCTCATATTTGAAGATTGAAAAAATCCAAAGGAATATTTTATGGCCTCCCTTTAACCAAGGAAATGGGTTTCACAAAGTATCCTAGGAGTTTTATTATTTCCTTCATGACTATAATAGGTTTGCCTTACTTTATATTCACTACTCTAAATGGCGCCATAATAGGCTTTTCTTGCTTTATATTCACTACTCTCAATGGCACCATAATTTTAAATTTAATTAACATACTCTAAAACCTAACTAAACCAAGTTGTAGCTCGTCAAATTGGACAAGTGAAAGGTCAATACCAGCGCTGATGAAGAGTTTGGAGCTAAAACAAGGTCAATACCAACACCGAGGATGAGGTTGAGAGCAGTCAGGAAAATCAAAGACCAAGGGACAATGAGTACTGTAAGTTTGGCACCCCCATTCTCTTTAACCTGCAATTTTGATGCCTAGTTTCCAAATATCTTCTCGTACATTGCCCCCCCCCCATTCTTGTAAAATGGTATAAGATAAGATAGAAAAAATAAAATAGCTTAGTCTTTCACATTTTTATAGTGATTACTAGAGCACATAGACCAATTCTTCATAATAGAAGAATTTGATCATACTTTTCCAATGATGGCATTATGAGAAAACCTTAGGTTAAATGAATAATTCCTAGCTAAGTTCTTGAAATCATGTCCAACCATATAAGAGAAGACCGATGCTATGTGTACTTGGATAACATGGGGAAAGGCTCTTTGGGATCTTTCATCAATCTACGTATTGTTAAATTTTAACACCTAAAAGTGAGAATGAAGAATCTTTCCTAGGATGGTGGCCAATTATGCTTCTCAACACCTAGATTACAAAATCCTTGTCAATATCAATGCCATCACAACTAAACCTATTGCTTGAGTTATAGTCATAGAGGTAAACAAATTGGATTTCTTGATAGTAGATACATTCTAGACAATTCAATCCTTGCATCGGAGATTGTTGAATGGGCCCAACAAACTACTCATGATGCCCTTACTATTAAGTTAAAATTTTGACAAGGCATATGATTGCATCAAATGTCCTTTCATTTATAAAAGGCTCACATGGATTTATTTTCAACCCTAAATTATTATCACACATTCAAAATTACAAAATACCAATTAATGAAGAACCTTCATTTGAAGGTGATGTCGTCATGACCTTTGAACGAAGAACCTTCATTCAAAAATGATGCCATGTCAAGACTTTCAAATGAAGGTATTTTTTATTTTAAATATTTCATGTCCAAAATGCTTTATAAAAGGAACTTTGGCATGAAGGACCTTCAAATGAAGACCTTAATTCAAAGGTCCTTCACTAGAAGATCCTTCATATGATGGTTCCTTTAATGCCATCCCATTATAGCTCTTAGAGTTGTTAGAGATATTTTTGTTTCGAAGTAGAGATTGGACCATCAAACAGTGTCAACATGACTCTACCAAGATATCCATCAAATTCATAAACCTTAACTTAACAACCACAAATTCAGAAGAAAATTGCCCTTGTTAGCCCTAGGGCATCAATTCAATGCCAAGTTTATTTCTTTAAAAGACCCCTAAATGCAATGAACCTCTATCATACCATGATGCACACCAATCCATCGAGTTACAGTTCCAAGATAGTGGGTGGATTGGTGGATGTCATTTCTATTTACCCCTCAAACCCTTACATAGGAAAAACAGGGCAGTCCCTATAAATCTGGTAAAGACGTCCCACTCCAGTCATCAAAATTCTTTACTAGTTCCTTAACCTTCCTACTCAAATCATCAGGTAAGGCTTGAAAACCTTGCAATGATTTTACAAAAACTTGAGTAGGCCTCAATGATTGGGGCCTGTTGTCTACATCGAATCTAGAGGCCTTATACATAACATCTAGGTCATTGGCCCTAGGGATCCACTTCTCAACTAAAGGAAAAAATAATTCCTGATCCCTATTAATGTTTCTTATTGAATATAAGAATAAAGAATAGAAAGAATAAACTGATGGTAATCTACCATCAACTCCCTAATTCAAATGCCTAAAAATTGTGTCTACAACTTCATTTTGCTTGGCAACCGCTCCCTTCTCACTTTCTTTTAGAGCTTCTTGTTGCTCTACAATCTTATTAAGCATCTACTATTTGGTGGGATCTACAGAGTACTCAACCTCCTCTTCAACTGGCTCTAATGAAGGACTAGGAGCAAGAGTCTGGATGGGGGACCCAGGAGTAGAAACAATTGGAGAAGTTGGAGGTACTGATCTTGATGTAGAATGTATGGCCAAGGTACCAGGAGTACTAGAAGACTCCCCCACATGTCTGTACTTCAAGCTATCTACCTCAGTTTTCAGCTCAACATTCCTTTGCTACATTCTACTATACTCTCCAATTATGGTGTTATACTTCTCCATCAAACTTTTCTTCTCAACTTCTTCTCTTTCAACTGTCTTTTGGGCCAATTTGGCCACATTTACAGTCAAGTTTGTAGCTTTTGTAGTTGAAGTTTCAGAAGCTCTTTTGATTATTAACCCTCCCCTTAGGTCTGGGCTAATATCAGTAACATAGGGCATAGACCAACCTAAACTTAGGAAATAATAAAGTTAGGAAAAATATTTAACTCAATTTATAAAAAGGGTCCCGGCCTAGACAAAACAATGAGACATAAGTCATTTTAATGCCAAATCCAAAAAGGTAATGGCCGAATATATCTCAACCAAGCTTTTACATGGAACATTAGGATTTTTATGAAAGCCAAGGTAAAATGTACCCAACCTTAGGTCCTCCCAAACAATGTAACAAGCCACGACAAGGGAAAAACATAAATGGAATTCAAAGAACAAGATTTGAAACTCCATCAAATCCACCATGATGCACACCAATCCACCGAGTTACAGTTCCAAGATAGTGGGTGGATTGGTGGATGTCATTTCTATTTAGCCCTCAAACCCTTACATAGGCACAACAGGGCAGTCCCTGTATTTGATTGTTTAATCCCACAAAATAGTGACTGAGAACATCAAAACAAATGCAAATGAAAGGGAACACATATATTTATCTACACTAATGATCTCAGAGCATTTCAAGCTTGAATGGATCCATACAACACAAAAGAACTTCAAAAAAATTATAAAAACATAGAAAATTGCTTCAAGAATGTGGTATCTGATATGAAATTTTGGTATCAACTCCTCCAACAATTGCAATGGGACGGGAATACAATATGATAGAAGTGGGATAAAAAATGCATCGTTTGAAGCATCAAACCAATATGCAAAGATGAAAGAAAGTGATAACCCCTTAAACTAAAAAAGTTTCTTTTAACTTTAAGTTTGTTGGGTAGCCAATTCTTTTAAGTTATCAAATCCTACCATCATACATAATCAAAATGTTGTTGTTTCAAATGACTATGAGCACTAACTTTCACTATTTGAAGATGTTGAAACCTTGTCATAGAGAATTAGAACATTGATAAACTTATGATGACTTTACCAGGCCTAGTACACACTCCCTCCCCATTAACCACTTAGACATATGGAAATTAAATGTAAATTTTCTGCTATTTTTAGTCATGTAGGTGTCCAATAAACCACTTGGTGGTGTTTCCCTTCAACTTTATTTACTTGAATGAAGAGGAAAAGTCCTTTTATTACAATTAGAGAATACATTTGACACCTTGGTTGTGTAACTAGTGGACCATAGTCACATTTAACACTTGTTACAAAGTTTGGGAGTTAAAACGCTAAGTAGATTTGATTTGTGATGGACACATTTGGATGGTAGTAACAATAACTTGCAATCTATCAAGACTTGATTACCTTATAACCTTTCAAATTCTAGTGATGAAATGATAGATTAATCATAATGTCACCTTTGGATCACATCACCATGAAAGAACTTCATCCAACATCCTTATGAGTGTAGGTACCACCAAATAGGTATTTTTCAGATTTGTCTTCCTCGAGCGAGGGAAATTCAGGAAGAGAAGAGGAAAGTGAGACATGTAGTAGGTCTAAAAGAGGGAGACCAACTAGAGGTCAAAAGATTAGAAGAACATTCTGTAAACGCATGGAATTTTTTCTTGATGAAGGGGGGTCATGTTCTTATGATGATGAGAGCATAGGCAACATCGAGGTGCCCTTGAGGTACAAACATCTACGAAAACAATGGGTACCCAAGGAACTTCCTCCTATAAACACTGATCTTTGTGTCAACAAGAGGATATATCGCATAACACCATCGTCATTACATGGTTTGGGCCTATTTTGCATGGAAGGCATAAAGGTCTATTACGACAAAGTTACTGAGTTGATGGAGTATGTTGGACCCTATTACAGTTACAAATACTAGATGCATTTGGTTCAATATACATGAAGTATGCATAGGTATGCACTATCAGCAAATTATATACAATTAAAAGATAAGGATCAAAATAAAGGAGTGGCTAGGTACATTGACGGGAGGCCAAAAGCATCAGGGAATATTGCAGGGTCTATAAATAGTACATGACCTGGGTCAACAAATAAGCAACTCAATTGTATATTTGAGGCGCAAGAAGGAAATCGTGTATTTGTATGTGCGATAAAATCAACAACTGCAAGGGAAGAGTTGTTAATCGATTACAATTTGAGTTGCTTAGATACAAAGAAAATTACTATGGGGGTGGTATGTACTATATACCATTTCACCCAACCTCCAATTAATGACTCAAATATACCATTTTATTACTATGTTTTTTTTTGTAAGTCTAATGGTTTCATTTCAATAATATTTTTTATATTTAATTTTTGTCACAACGGGACATTGATCATACAAGGAAGGGTCTAGCCCAAAGCGCAGACCACGATCCATCTTCAGGTTCTTCTATCCAATAGGTTTAACTCATTATAATTGTACAAATTAGATACAAGGAAAATGTTTTATTATTATGTTTTTTTTATGAGTTTATTGGGTTAATTTCAATAATGTTTTTAATATTCTTGTTGCAGTCAGCTGATCGGGGAAAGGCACCAGCAGTATAGGAGAACATCCATATGGAGGTGGAGTCACTATTATGTGATGATGACATCGCCTTTTCCACAAACCCTACGGATATGATGAGGAAGGCCCAAAAAAATGCAATCAAGAAATCCTTTAGTTGGTATTCGTAGTGCATCAAACAGATGAGATAAGAGAAAGGGTTAAACTATTATCTGAGAGAGCACAGAACTTGCAAGTAAGCTGTCATGAGATCTTTAATTATAACATAAGTTCATTCATGGTTTTATATTTTGTACTCTTTTATGTCATGAACTAAAATATGTGTTGTTTTTACAAGATTATTTGTGTCCTCATCATGTTGCTGGCCATGATCAAGGTACTGCAAGTGTTTCCCCGGAAGTAGGGGACGATAAAAGTGTCAATCCTGATCTTCTTGCGCATACAACACTTTATCTGGCCCCATCATCTGTGCCTATATTGTCAACTAAAATGTCGGCAACACATACCATGCAGGCATTCGGTAGTCCACCATCTGGCAGCGAGCACATGCCACCACATGTGTCAATACCTATGGATATAGAGGCCACTAGTACTGGTGATGTTTTAGCAACATTTCCTGGATCTTCCCATATTACTAGTACGGGAACATTGCTGGTCACATTTGTGGTGACCGAGGATTTCCTTCCCATAAAGATAGAGAAGGTCCCAAGTACTTTAAAATGTTTTAATTATTATTATATATATAATCCAATTGAAATTTACTTATTGATCACTCTTTATAGACTAATGATCCCATGATCATTTTGCAGGAAATGATGTTTTTTATAAACATCTAAGTGATATTACATTGGAGCTCTTCGGGCCCACCATACATACATGGTGGAATGCCCAAAATCAAGATTTAAAGGATGAGCTCATTAACCGTTTAGTTGTGTTGTTCGGTGATAAAACATTCAACCGAACCAAGGTCCTTAAGAAAGCTAGTACCTATCTAAAGTATGTGGGGGACCAATATAGGTCACATTTAGAGAAGAACAGAAAGTATGAGCGTCCCCCCATGATTCCAGAAAGGGAGTGGAAGGACTTGGTGTCGGATGGAAAGGAGAAGGCTGAAAAGAAGGAAAGACACCACCGGGCCAAGCAAGGTATGTGATACTATCAACAATTTAATTATATACTGATTACTCTTTCTTTTTACATAATCTAACATATTTCAATTTTTTCATAGGCTGCCCGACACATCGAAGACAACAAAGGCAAGACTAGAAAAACATGGGAAGCACAAACTTGACTCAGGTAGTTATATGAAAACAACCGCACGATTTGTAAGTATCAATAAATGAAATATTGCATCCAAATAATAAATTGCAAACAGTTTTGGTTTTATCACACCATGGAAGCAAAATTCATGATCGCATGCAAAAATGCAGGGCTTTGATTTCAACAGAGTTCCCATAGAAGAGGACCTGAAGATTGTCTTCCAGCAAGGCTATGGAGCCCTGACTGAACAACTAAGAGTCTCGACTGGGCAAACACAATCTTCCACTGCATCCAACACGCAGGTAAATAAACTCAATAAAGTTTATTTCAAATTGAATACTTGTGCAATCTGTTCAATATTAATTTCTACCATAATAATGTGCCTATTTTTTCTACATAGATAAGCAATGATAATACTACACATGACACTGGAATGCATCCTAGTGAGGGTGGAGCGCAACCTGCTGATGAAGGCCATGGTGTGCATCCCACTACTGGATGTATTCATGTTTTATACAAAACACAATATGGATTAATACAATTAAACATCTTTAATTGCATTTGGTGTATTGATCAATGTAACCTTTCGTGTTTCAACTTTAGAGCATGTAGAGTGTGATCAACATGTTGAGCATGATCAGGCTAGACAAGATCAAGAACATGATGTGGCTCCATCAAATAAAGAGGACCACTCTAATGTTCTTTTAAACATATTTAATTGCAATTGGTGTATTAATTAATGTAATATTTTGTGTTTAAACTCCAGATCAGGGTTTAGAGGGTGTTCAGCATGTTCAACATGAGGCTATAAGACAATATCAGGAACATGATGTGGCCAATTCAGGTAAAGAGCACCACTCTGATGTTCTTTTAATTAATGAAATACGTGTAACAATAATAATAAAACATATCAATTTAACATTTCTTTGCTATTGCAGCAGACCCCCCCTTGCAACTGTGTCCACATTGTGAGTACACGACTAGGCATACATTAAGATCATGAGCAGAGCTTGGAACAACTGAAGGTAGGACAAATGATTTTGAAAATGATACTCCACTTCAGCTTTTTTTAGCTGCAAAAAAGAAAAGAAAAAAAAAGTGATTGTAATCATATTATGACAAGTTGACAACCATATTTTTGATAACATGTAAAAACTGAAAAAATGAATGTTATATGTTAATGAATGAATGTGAATATGTTAATGAATAAATGTTATATGTTAATGAATAAATGTTATATTTTATTAATGGATGAGTGAATGAATGTTATATGTTATTAATGGATGAATGAATGATTAATGTTATATGATCGGGTATGGGGAATTGAGAGTGATGTGAGGGGGGGTGGCGGGGGGAAGGGGAAAATGAGCTTCCACCTTCACGTGGTTGGCCCTATTAAGTAGAGAATATTAAACTATTCTCAAAACAAAGAGAAGCTCAATAAGGTAAGAAATGCACTTTTCAATATAAGAAATGCATCGTTTGAAGCATCAAATCAATATGCAAAGATGAAAGAAAGTGCTAACTTTTCACTATGAACATTGTGTTGTTTGTGGATTTGGATCATAATGTAATGTTTTTTATTTTTATTTTAGTGGTCTCTAAAATTTGACTTTTGTGCATAATAGGTTAGTGGAAAATTTGACAGCTCTGAAGGGTTTAGAGGCTCAATTGAGATAGATACACGGATATTTGGATCTTTTTATTGATGGGAGGCTTCCACTTAACCATGAAATTTTGAACCATTTGCAGGTATGCTAAAATATCTCTACTTACATTCATTCAACTTACTATAATATAATATCTGATCACAAAAATCTCCTGCTCATTATACTTACATGGATTTTCATGCCCTGTTCCCAAGCACATGTTTTAAAACAGGAAAGAAGGATGCTGGCAAGGGTTAAGGAATTTGGCTTTACACCTGCCAATTGCATAGTTTACTTCATTCAGCCAGCATATTGCCTATGCGTTTCAAAATTGTTGAAATCATATACTATAATTACAGAACTAATAAAATTAAAATATGTAAGTTTCAAATATGGCATTACATATCTTTCTATGAATTTTTGAAAGAAAATATCAAAATATAGAAGTATTAACAAAATAATCTGCATAATTTCTAAGAGATCAGGGAATAGTTTTGCAGAGTTATCTTGAATATATTTAAGACAAAAATAACTTATAGAGATTGAAGCAGAATATCGGTAGTCTAAAATCAAAAGTCAACACATCTTAGTAGTATCTCAATTCAAGAGAACTAGGTCCACTATCCATTAGCTAGTAAAACAAATAAAATCAATTCATAAGATTATTCTGTTCTAATAGGGTTGACTGGTTGCTTCTTTCTTTTTGATTGTCAGGAAGTCATCAATATACACTTGGTTTTCCCGCCTTCTCTTGCCTCGTGGCTAGAGAGTTTCTGCAGAAGGCATCAAAGTAACCTTCAAAATTGACAATGGCAATGAGTACAAGGTCAGTATAACTTAATGCTAATTGGGTATGATTTTATTTGTTCAAGACCAATTTAGATTCATTTTCTGCTCACACTACTTTTATTTACATTTATGCTTTTCTAATATCCATTTTCCTTTACATTCATATTCTTCTATACATATTGTGTTTACAATAATGTTTTCCTTAATTTAATCTAGGGAAGAGGACCCAGTACCTAAGCAACTTTCAATGTCATGTTGTTAGGATTTATTGTGAAGCTAATCCAAAGTTTTTCATTGCTGCTCAAAGCCATATTGCAGTGCTTTCTCTATGAAGCCCACATGATCCCCATCAAGTATCTTCTTTTTGTAGTCCCTAAATTTCTTAGAAGAAATCAACAACCAGTTTGTCTAAATGTGGCTCCTTGTTTACACATTAATATCTCTTATGGCAGCAATGGATCAAATTGGATTCATGGGGTCTTAAAGAGAAGGCTCTCAAACATGGAGATCAAGAGTGGGACCAGGTAAAACCATTCATAATCATGCTCATATTGTTTTATTGACTGTCTAAGAGCTAAGTATCCAGGATAACATTCTGTATTTTTCTATTGAATTTCCAGAGTGAGAATAATTTTGGGTTTGCAATCCTATTTTTTAATACACTAGCTAAGTATCCAAGATGCACTGTAGGTAATCTTTCTCACCAAATTTCTCATTTTCCACAAATTTAGATTCTAGTGTGTAGTTTAATATTCACTAGTGTGATTTTTTCTTTTTTAGCAAAATTAGAATCTAGTTCATAGGTTGTGCTTGTTGTCCATGACAGTCCCCTTGATCTCATGACTCATCATAGGTATTACATTTTGCTCCAATTGTTGATCAACATCAAATGTGGCCATCATAATATCATCCATAGCCTCCATATTCTACAATTATTCATTGCTCATTTCTCATACATAGTAACCAAATAATGCAGGCCTAGAGCTTGGACTGTAGATGTATGCAAAAAATGATAAATCCCTGCCTTTGTAAGCCTAATTAAACACAACAATTGACATGTTTGATATTTTAAATAGTCATATGATTGTTCTTTTTCTACCTTGTAAACACTTACTCAATGCATACAATAATTTATTGAAATGCAAAGTTGAATGGCCTTTTAACTCTTGACACTAATGTCAATGCATTTGTCCAAACAGGGTTAATCATATTGTGATCTAAATTTTCGTAATGAAGTTTTCCAATCTGAGCATTGATGACAATCCATCTTGTCTTTTACTACCCCTATTAAATGCTCATGGTCTTGGCACGTCAACTTTCTCTCTTTGATTGACCTATCCTTATGTCCTGTCATTATCCCTATGGATACAATTTGGAGCCTCCTACTACTTTTATATATCACCCAGAGTCACCCTGATATGCCTACATTTCAACGAATAGTTTTTTTTTTTTTTAAAAACTGCATTGTTCCGTCGGAATTGTGACAAACCGCAAAAATTCCCAACGAACTTGCTATGTATCTGACAATACTGTCATCTCCATCCCGATGAATGTATGTCGATGCTCTGACGCTTCAGTGACGGTATGCCACATGTGCTCCGAGTAGTGTTTGTCGCTAGACTAGCGATACTATCGTCTCCATCTTGATGAATGTATGTCGATGCTCCGATGCTTCAGCGACGGTATGCCGCACGTGCTCTGGGTAGTGTTCATCGCTAGACCAATGATACTATTGTCTCCATCCCAACCAATGTATGCCGATGCTCTAACACTTCAATGACGGTATGTTGCACGTGCTTCAGGTAGTGTTCGTCGCTAGATTGATGATACTATCGTCTCCATCCTGATGAATGTATGTCGATGCTCTGACTGTTCAGCGACGGTATGCCGCATGTGCTTTGGACATTTTTTGTCGCTAGCCCGATGACACTGCCGTCCTAGTTCCGATGAATGTATGACATTGTTTCGACACTTCGGCGATGGTATTCCACCCATGGTCGAGCCACTGCTCATCGTGTGATCGACGAAATGGGCGTCGTTGTTTCGACGATCTGGCGTCGGGAGGGCATCATTTTATTGTTCATCGGGATATAGATGAAAATTGAGTGACGACGCTGATTTGTGCAATTCGTCGGTCGGCCGACAATAGATCGTCGAAATTCCGACGAACGGCCGTCAGAAATTGGGGTCAAATCCATTATTGTATTATCAGGTTTTTGATTGAAATATGCCTTAGGATGCATAATATATGGTCTTAGGGGCCTATATTAAGGTCATAAATGCAAAATGGCCCAAAATCCAATGTGAAAGTGTAAATAAATATACTTTACAACATTAAATTAAGGAAAAAATAGGTCTATTTAGCTAAAAAGAGCCCTAAATCCAATGTGAATGTGTAGAACACATTACAACACTAGATTAGGTCCACTTAATTTACAAGCCTCCTAAATTTAATGTGAAGGTGTCAATAAATACACTTTACAACATTGAATTAGGGAAAAGTTAAGTTTATTTCTAGCTTAGAAGGGCCTAAAACCTAATGTGGATATGAAAAACACATCACAACACTAGATCAAGGTGATATGAAGTCTAATTTATCATTAACTATTCTTGAATTAAGAAAGGAAAATGAATACTTTTTTTGTTGCCACATTTAGCCCCCACTTTAGTCAAAAGATGAACTTGCTTCAAACTCACACTAAAGTAGACATTCGAGAGGGGTCCAAGTGCACCAATACGAATTGTCTAGGATAACAAAGATCAAAGAAGTAACCAATCCCCCAAGATACAAGATCCTACATCAAACCGACATAAGCACAAAAGGACACACACAAGGTGTTTGATATGCAACAAAACAAGATACGCGAACATACAATGTCAATAACCAAAAGAAATACAAGAAAAAACAAAAGGAGGTGGATCAAGGCTCAACCGTTTATCCAACACGATGAGGATCAGATCTAAGTTGTTTGTTTGAGAAATGCATACTCACTCTGAGGCAATAGAACTTTAGGCTATCTGCTAGGTGAGAATTCCAAGAAGGTGAGACACATACACACACGGTCGGTATGCACTCACACACACATGCGAGTGGCTAAGGGAAATTCATGCCCTCACTCGACTTCCCATCAAAAATATACCAAAGTTATACCTCCTGATAACTTTGATAAGGTTCAACGCAAGAATTATCTTTGAGCTTCATGAGATAAGAAAAAATTCATATGCTTGAAACTCATGAACAAACAAGATGGCTCCATATGCATGAAAAGTGTGTTATGCAAGGTGGCCATATAAAAAGTGTAAGGTATGTTCAAGGGATTTTTATTAGTTCATGTAGGGTCTCTTCTTAGGGAACATTGTGCCTAATGTCTCCAAGAGAAGACAAGTCAAAGAAATATCACACTCTTAGAGGAAATCAAACCCAATGACACCACCAAGAAAAGGATGCATCACAAGAATAAAGAAAATCACATAGTGAAACATGAGTGTCAATGTATACCCCCACTTTAAAGCAGTTGCTAACACTATTGTTGTGAGAAATTTCTTTAAAGTAGAAGAGGACATGAGAGCTTATTCAAAAATCCCTATGCCAAGTCATCATATGTTTCTGAATTGAACATCATGAATAAGTATGTCACATGCAATCCAACTTAAAGAATGTCATCCACATCCCAAGATTTCTCTTATATATACATGAAAGGTGATCAAATTATAGTCGAAAGAGACAATGGCAAGTGCCATATAGGTTCAAGGTTACTTAACCCCTTACCCCCACTTAGTGTAAGACAAGGATGAGCCAAATAGGATGAAAGTAAGTATCAGTTAGAGGAACTAGGTGCTTTAACACAAGGAAGAGCACCATGATCCTTAATATGTTTAATTTTGTTACTCAAAGCCTTACATTCATTAGTAGAATGACCATAAATTCTATGATATGCACAAAATGAACTCTTGTAATAAAATTTCTTTCTTGTTCTTGGAGGGAGGGATATCAAATGATCTTGGAGTCTTGACAAGATACCTTCTTGATTCAAAGTAGAGGATGTTTCATTATTTTTTGACAAACATATCTCTTTCTTAGTACAATATGTCATACTTATACAAGACTCTTTAGATTATGAGATTTTTCTCTCTTCTTTAAAGGAAGGTGTAAAATCTAACAAGTTCGAATAAGTAGTGTTTTGTGTGATGACATTGACATTAAGCGAAGATTTATTTGTTTGTTTCATTTCTTACAAAGGATAACAATAAAAACCACTAGTGTCTATTAGTTCAAGATGTAGTATTGTTAAAGTTGGCTTAGAAGAATCTTTTGTAAGAGTGTTGATATTGAGTGAAGGTTTGCTTGTTGGTTTGATTTCTGTCAAAGGACAATAACCAAGACCATGAGTTGTTTCTTGTGTGTTAGGCTATATAGGGACACAAATACCTTGTTCTCTAGCACCACATCCTTTTCCACTATACCCAAATTGTTTTATAAGTTCATAACCTTTTACATAAATCTTTTTCATCTCTTTTGGATTTGGTGGTTGTTGATAGTTGGTTTCGTTAGAGTTTGTTGTGTATGTTATATTTTCTTCTAAAGTGTTTAAGGTGGATGCTTTTAAAGGGTCTTTAGAGTTTTGTGTTAAAATTACCACTTTTTCTTTTCTCTTTTTAGGATCTTTATTTATGATCTCGTATTCACCCATGAATGATGTAAAATCTAAGGAATCCCAATTGTCTTCTAATAGTTTTGACACTTTTTCCATCTCTTGTTTCTCTTCATTTATAGGTTCTATGTTCAAAGTTGGAATTAGTGTGTTTAGAGGATTTGTCCTTCCTTTTCAACTTGTAAGAAACTTTCAGGCTTGGGGTCTATTTCAACTTGATATAATTTATTGTTATAGATGTATTTCATGATATGATGAAGAGTGGAAGGCACCACATGCATCTCATGGATCCAAGGTCTTCCTAAAATAAGATTGCATGAAAGATCAAGAGGCATAACATGAATTTTAGTTTGTATGAAAGATTCTTGATTTATCCACACCCAATCTATCCAAAAATTTCATACTAAACACATTCAAAACTGAGCCATTATCAACAAGGGTTCGCTTTATTCCAATCTTATTGAGTTTAGCTATTATCATGAAGGCATCATTTTTATTTCTCATTTCCAAAGGGGGTAGCTCATGTTGATGAAAAGTAGTGTCTACAATGTTCAAATTTATGGCTTGAATTTGGGCTATCACATTGTTTGATTGCACATTAGGATGGGTAAGAACTTGTTGCAAAGCACTTTGAATCATGTTATGGTAGTGAGAGGATGCTTGAATAAGGTCCCACAATGATATCTTAGTAGGAGTATTCTTTAGTTGTTCAACAAGATCAGTTTCCTTTCCACTTTGTGGAGGAAAACAAGGGGGGCCTAGTAAGATATGGTTAGGAAATGGGAGAGATGTTGGAGGTGTTTGTCTTAATTGTGGATTGTTTTTAGTGTTATATTTATGAACAATAGTATTATGACTGGACTGTTGCAAAACATTATTCTTAGGTGGGTAAAGGATGAGTTTGGGCTTTTTTTTAGTTTGAGGTTTGTGTGACGGTGGGTAAGGGATGAGTTGAGATTGAATAATATTAAATTCCCTTAGTGAAGGAGAGTCTAATGTTACTTCATCATCTTCATCTAAGGAAACTATATCACTATTGTCAATTTTATCAATTTTTTGCACCATGATATCCTCCTTAGGAGGAGAGTTTTTAGGAGAACTACAAACCAGATTTTCTTGACATTCAATGATTGGTTCTTCCAAAATGACTTCATCAGAATTAGGGGAATGATCAATGGTTGGATTTTCTTGTTTATCATAGTGGGGATATTAAGACAAGGCTCGGTCTTATTTTCTACTTCATCTTTTTTCTCCAAGGTCTCATTCTCTTGTGCCATACTATCTACCCTAGTAGGAGAGCTTGTACTTGATGTTCATCACATTCCATGGTTAGATTTTGTAAAGTAGATCTGTCAAAAGTAGGGGAGGCATCAAGAGAAGGACAACTATGATTTTCATTCTTACCAAATAGAAGTTTCCAAATGGTAGGAGCATTAGGGAAGGGAGGAACAAGATTATCATGAATCTCCATAGGTGCATCTTCTAACACCAACCTATCCTCTTTGCATCAAGGAGGGATATTAGGAGAAGGATAATTTTTATTGTCATGAATATCTATGATATCATCCTCTTTCGCTAAAACATTCTAATAAGCAAGGGATGAATGGATACTAGGTAAGGTGATGTTTATAAATTTTTCTATGATCTCATCTTCTTGTTTTCTAATATATTCCAAAGGAGGATGAGGAGAGGGACAATCAAGAATCTCAATGCTTGTACCTTTCATCACCAAGATACCTTTGTCACTAATAGGAGAGGTATCAAGAGAAGAACAAGTATGATTGTTATGATTATCTACGCTTGCATCCTCTTGTATCATACCATCCTCACCAATTGGCAATGTAATATTAAGGATTGTGTCAATGGTTTGATCTGCTTTCTCTAAGATGTTCTCATAACTATGAAAGATAGTAGAAGGATGACTAACATGTTTTGTAATGACCTCATTGTTGTACTATAAATTGAACTCATAAGAGGGGATGTTGTACTTATGCAATCCATTTTTAACCATATCAAAGCCACATCTCTTGAAAGAAAATATGCTATTATGGAAAAGTAAATAAAGTGCAATTCAATGACCTAAAGTGAAATGTTTAAATGCAATTTTCAGATTTGAAACAAGGTAAATTTTTTATTACACTATGCAATAATCTGAAAGTGAAATATTATAAATGCAAATTTGGAATTGAGCAATGCATGAAATGGACCAATTGAAGTGATATTTAGTGAAATACATGTAATAGAAAGTCAACCCATTGAAACAGACAACCAATGGTGGAAAAAAAAAGTGCAAAAACAAGGTTTTTAAAGCTGTAAAATGCAGTTTCAGGTGTGCATTGGAATTGATTCCCCCAAGGTGAATGAGTCCTAATGGGGATTTTTTTCAAAATTTTCAAATATTTTCAATTGATTTTAATGCTTTTTATGTTGTATGATTTGAATCCTAAGTGCAAATGCGGATTTTTTATGAATTTCAATGAAATGAGATGCAAAAATGCAATCTATATGAACTTTCACTAATGTAAAATTAGAAACCCTAGAATGAAAACCCTAATAAAATGTTAATGCAAGAAAGATCTAGGATGATAATGCACTCCAAATCAGAATTATGATGTTCTAAATGTAGGTTTACCAGAATGGAGCCATTGAAAAATGGGGGAAAAGTGCTATTATGTGGCTTAGGACATAAAGCACACCCACTTTCAACTATTCCACTTAAGAATAACCCTAGAGATCTCAATGTAAAAGAGAAAGAGATCTTGCTATAGGGTTGTCCTAGGTGCTGATTATATGCTAATGAGGAGTTCACTACCAAGGAAGAACTTGGAAAGAAAAATGTAATGACAAAACCTAGTGATGCATGAAACTTGAAAGAATGACCTAGAAATGTATATAAATCAGAACATAAAACTATAAAACAAGAAGCGTGCACTTGGAAACTTGCAAATGAATGAATGGAGATTGTAAATGTTGCTAATCCTAAAATTTAGGCCTACTGGGACTCATTCGCCAATCTAGGTGAATCAGTCCCAAATTAGGGTTTCTACACAGGAACAGGTTTCTGGAAAAAAGGTATCTAAAAGTATAAAAATCTCAAAATTGACCTAAACTCGAACTCATTCGCCAATCTAGGTGAATGAGTCCAATTAGTATTTTCTAGAATTTAAAATTATGAATTTGGTCTTCAATGTCTTCTCTTTCTATTCCTCTTTGTTTTTGGATCTAAAACCCTAATTTCAGGGCTATAGGTGAATTTTTGGTGAATATTATAAACTTGTAAACGAAAAAAAACTCCAACAACTTTCTCCAAGATTCTAACCTAATCTTCAATGATCCTTCAAGTCTTCAAAGCACCTAGATCTGTGATTACGTAAAGAGAGAGAAAAAGTGTTGATTGTAAAAAGTGTTGATTGTAGGTAATTAAACCAGATGATGAGACAATGAAATGAAGGCATGAAACATGAAACAAAGAATATGAATCATGGACAATTATACCTTCAATGATTTCTTGTAAATCTGCAACTCAACATGAAATGGTCATGAAGGATGTAGATCTTGATCCTAATAATAGGAGTAGGACAATGCTTGATCCTGGATCTTTAATTTTGCATCACAATACTAGCTCAATAACATCCTTGATGATTGATATGATTGATATGATAAAGGATCTTGAATTACTACAATAATTGATAGAGAATTCTACCCTTGAATTCCTTAAAAATTATCTTAAATTCTCTCTAGACGATCTTGTGAAGTCTTGGAATTCTTAACTCTTGAGTGCTTGACTTGATAACATGAATGTTTGATTAAATAATGATTTGAAAGATCATTTATATAGGCAATCCATATAATATCCCGTGTATTAGATCCTAAAGGCCAACATACATAAAATTTGAACTTAAAACCCAATTTTTCTCGCTCAAAACCTTGAAAAATAGGCTAAATGGGACTCATTCGCTAAGTTGGGTGAATGGGTCCCATAGGGCCCATTTTGATTGCTTTAGTGTTAGGGAGTGTGTAAATTAATTTTATATGTTGATATTGTTAGGTTTTTGATTGAAATAAGCCTTGGGATGCATAATATAGGGTCTTAGGGGCCTATATTAAGGTCATAATTGCAAAGGGGCCCAAAATCCAATGTCAAAGTGTAAGTAAATATACTTTACATCATTAAATTAAGGCAAAATAGGTCTATTTAGCTAAAAAGGGCCCTAAATCCAATGTGAATGTGTAGAACACATTACAACACTAGATTATGTCCACTTAATTTACAAGCTTCCTAAATTTAATGTGAAGGTGTCAATAAATACACTTTACAATGTTAAATTAGGGAAAAGTTAAGTTTATTTAACTTAGAAGGGCCCAAAAACCTAATGTGGATGTGCAAAACACATCATAACACTAGATCGAGGCAATATCAAGTCCAATCATTTATCATTAATTATTCCTAAATTAAGCAAGGAAAATGTGTACATTTTTGTTGCCACACCTGTAGTTTACATGTCTGAAGTGGATTAAAGTGGATGGGATACATAAAAACTTAAAGACCCTAAGACAAGAATTCAAGCACCTTCTCTTATTAAATTAGGACAAGATAATTATTCACTAATTATGGTACTTCAAAATTTGACTTGAACAGGAAAAGACCTATAGACTATGATGGACCAGTACAAGTTTTGAGACCCTAAAATCATCATTTCTAGACTAGGGTTCCCTCACCTATTTCTAGCCAATTTTACATTAGTTATGTTTTATGTTTCTACACTTTTGTTCTATATTTTCCATATTTTGTAACAGTTTATATCTTTAGTAATATTTTACATAGTTGTAGCGCCCCTTCATATTGGCTTTCCTCGACATTTGTGTAATTTGTCTATTGGTGAGGTTCCGTTGATTTTATTATTATGTTGTTTGTTGCGTGTTTGAAATTATGTGGTAAATTACATATTTTGAATGACCTTGGTTAATTAGTCTAATTAAATTAAAATTAATTACAAGGTAATTTAAATAAATTACAAGGTAATTTAAATAAATTTAGAAATAAAATATATAATTATATATATCAATATTGTGAAATAGAAAGGATATCATTTATTGTTAAATAATTAAATTAAATTGTTTGATTTAAATTATATTTAATAATAATTGATAATCTTATTATCTTGAGAGGCTAATTATTTAAATGTGAAAAAGTGATATGTTTTTAAATAAAGAAATAAGATAAGATTTTCCAAGAGGAGATAAAAGCAAAAAGGAAAGGTAGAAGGTTTTGCATGCAAGTGCATGCACAACTCCTAACTGGTTTCAAAAAAGAAAGTGGACTTTTTAATTGATAATGGCATGGGAGGTTTGGGAGGGATGTGGTGCTTTTTGGAAAATGTTTGGGGGGATCAATGGATTCTGTCTTTCAAACGGGAGATTGTCTCTGAATAATTGCATGGGAGGGATTGTTTTAAAAGTTGGGGAAGATGGGGTTAAATGACAGAAGATAGTTTGACATTCAAATGATCCGGCCGCGATAAACCATGGAAGCTTTTGAACCACATCTTGATTTGGGAGGGTTGCGCCTCATACATCAAGTCAGTGCCCTTACCTTTGTTCACCCTCTGAAGGAGACCACACTACTTTCAAGAATCGTGAGATAGAGGATTTTAGCATCAATGTATCGGCAGTGGCAGGTATGTATTCTTAAAATGGGTGAAGTTTCTTAATGCGATGCTTTAGATTTTGTTGAAATCTACAGCTTGAAACATGTTGAATAGATGAAGCGTTACTTTCATGCATGCATCGTCTATTTTGGTTAGAGGTTTGTTAACTCCTCTCTCTTCGTTTGTTGACTATGTATTAGTGATTTTATCTGGGTTATCTGAGTGAATTTCTTGTAGGATTTAGCATGATTTGAGGGAACTTCGGGTCCTAGCATATTTTTTCGTCAATTGGCCTTCTTGGTTTTTCTTTCTATTAACCTTGTGGATCTATAGCCCATGGTTTTCAACTCGAAGACAGGGATCCTTTCCATTATGTTTCCTTGAGGCCATTCTGTCGATAGACACTTAATTTTTACTATGCCTTCTGGTCACCAGCGCCCTTATGGCTTCCATACTTTTTTTGAGACTGCTTACCAGATCGTACTATTTCCACCTTAAATAATTGATTTCCAAATTCGTTCGGTTCTCCAAAGGTGGTATGATTTTTTGAGTATATTTATCCTAGTAGAAATTATATGAGTTTTAGGAACTTTGTGTTGCATATTCCACTTCTTGCCTGGCTTGTAACCACCGATTGTTTTTCTTGAAAGTTTCTAAAGCCTATAACGTTGGGTTGTAATTCTGAAGTTCTTCATAAATATCAAGGTTTTGAGCGCCACCTTGCAAAATCTATCTCATTTATACTCTGCTATCTACCAGTCCATTATGGTGCCAAATTACTTTCTCATCCCAGTCGATACTCTTCCTTGCAAGTTTCTAATCGCCTCAAATCTGTAGTATGCCCTTTTTCTCTTATGCATAGTCTCTCTCTCTCTCAGCTAAACCGATCATGTCATCGTTCTGTTCCCTGCCAAGTTCCTCATTTATTATAGAAGATTTAGGGTCCACTAATTGTGTTGTCGAATGAAGGAGCTTCTTATCCATGTCGTTAATGCATTCAATTTCCTATTTACTTTACCCTTTTCATCATTTGAATTCAAGTCTTTTTGAATGGTCATTGTTTTGTTTTAGACTTGTTGTTGGCATGTTTCGATAGATGTATCCTTGATATAGCGGTTACCTCTGTCTATCGTATCTATCCCTCATCTTAAGCTATCAGAGTTTGATCTAAAAATAAAAAGTTGACGCCATGGTTGAAGTCTTGTTCTCTCTCACCAATAATCTCCTTAAGAGCGTTGTCGCTGTTTAGAAGGGTGAAATAGGTCTGCATCTCTTTGATCAATTCTTCTGAAGTTAGATTAAGTGCAGTGTTACTGTCATAACATATTTGAAGGTTCTCAACAGCTCTAAATAGTCGCTCCATGGGACAGATTAAGCATGGTCAATGCACGTGTCAACTTCTCACCATGGTGGCGGATAATACTCATCGCCCTAGACCTCTGTATGCACCCACTTATTGCTGCCATTTTAATTATGTAGCACACTTTTGCATTAGATTTTAGTTATTATTTTCCCTGGCTCTCCATGCCTCTCATCTTTTGTACCGCCGAATTCTTCACATTCACGAACTTCTTGCATTGTAGAAGCCGTAAGTAGCTATGTTCAGATCGTCTAGTCTCTCTTCTCTCCATGAAATGAAGGTTGGGTAATCAGAATAAGAAACCCTTCTATGTTTTATTTTCTTTTCTCCTCTGGATGTATTTATGCTGCTTTCATGCGACCCCATTTCATGCACATCTTGCCTTCTTGACATTCGATGAGACTATGTTAATGCATGAAAATCATTTTCGTGTTCTATAATGGTGCAGCCTATAAGATTCATTGGATAAACAGATGGTATGCTTTAGAATTAACCTAGTTGATGCATGTGCAATTATTTGGGCAAGAGCTTAGGAAAGGTCATTATAGATTAGGTTGCAAGTTTTCACTTTCATTGTTATTATAGGCTTATCGAATGGATGGGAATAATATTCGGTTTTATTTCATAATAACATAATATTTTATGGATTGCATGTGATGGTTAATATATTTATATTTATATACGTATAGCTTGGTTATAATTAAAAGTAAATTGTTGTGTAAAAACGTATCTAGATGTTATTAAAAAAAATGCTTACTTAGTTTTCTTAACTATTTAATTTCTTAATGAGTATATTATAAAAAAAGAAATAATTGATTGCTTTGTTATGCTTTACGATTATTACATTAAATGTATTATATTAATTGTGTCTTAGAATGTAAAGTAAGTTGCTTGTGATAAAATATGCATTGAGATATATATGTAATATGTTTATATAATTTATTAAATTATCTAAAAATATTTCTTCACAAGTGCGAATTGAAAATGTAAATTGATTATCTAGATTGTTCTTGGAAGTTGTTACTTTGAATGGGTGTTGAAATTAAAGATTAATTCCTTGTGTATAAGAGTTAGTTATTATTATGAATTCATTAAAGATGTGAAAACGTACTATATCATGCATTATAGGTAAGAGTAATCCGTTTGTACAAAATGCGTATTTGTATATGGATATTATATAGTTGCATAGTCTCTTTAATTATTTTTAATCACTTCGTAATGAATGAATAAATGTAATGTAATTTAATTGACTACTCTTATTTATGGTTAATACATCGAATGTATTGCTCTTTTAAAGGTTGGTTCATCATGATTTCGGTTTGATGTGTCTTTCCTCTTGAGTTTATTGTTACTGAGGAGATTTTGTTTATTGAATTCATGTTGGAATTTATTTGGAAACCCATGTTTCTTTGATTTACCATCGATTGTGAAGTCTTGAGTAGTCAATACTTTTAGGCTTCCAGAGGAGGGGAAAAATGTTTCTTTATAATTGGTTTTCATTTTGGTTCTTTGTGAACTACGGTTCGTATGCTCGATTTGATTTTGTGGGTTTAGCCTTGCATGTATGGAAGTGAATTTTCTATGAAGTTCTGGTGTAAGATGGTGCATGTCTCTCTTGATAAATTTACTTATTTGGATTTGATGGTTTGTGCAAGTGGGCTTACCCAGTCTGTGGTTTTGATATTTTGTTGTTAGTAGAGGGAGTGGCTCTCGATGGTGGTCGATGCACAAAGTTGCGTACGGGTAACTCATTGAGAGTTTCCATAATCAGTGATAACCTAACAAGTAATTAGGGGTTGTGGATAGCATCTCATATTAATTCAAATAAGTTATCCTCACTCATGGCTCAAGTGCTCGTTTGGGCTTGGAATAAGTGGGAAGGCCTAGAATGATGAAGATCAACTACCTTGTCCCTTTGAAAGGTATGTTGATCTCGCATGAGTGAGAATGGGGGTCAGGGATCCGTTGAGGTTTCTAGGGTTTAACCAAGGGGGCCAATAACCTATGAATATCCTCATTGGGTAACCCATGTCGAGCTTATGTGATGAAACTCCTTCCTTTAGCAACCTTGGTTGTTGTTGTTTCCCTTTGTCATTCCTATGCCTCTGGAAGCGAAGGCTCCTTGTGTTTGTTTTGTGTGTTGTTTGTTTGTGTTTATTGTTGTTTTGTGTCAGAGTTGTGTTAGTCTTGTCCACTTGACCTTTGTTTGGTTGTGGGTCCTTCTTGTCATCTCCTAGCACGGGGGCTAGACCTTTGGGTCCACATGGTTGGGTGGAACGTGCTACGCACCCCATTGGGTTCCCAGGTTGTGTTCGTGTTATGAGAAGTGGAAGTGGATGCTAAGATTCTAGGGCTTCTCTTGATTGAAGACTGTTATATGCTTGTAGTCTTCCCATTGATATAAGGGAAGCATTATGTACTATACTATTGTATCTTTGATGTGTTATATCTGTGGAAATATGCTCCACAAATGTAATATTGAACTATACATGGCGATGTAATGAAATGATGTATGTACTCTTGTTATCTCTATGGTTTATGGATCATGGCTATATGTTTACCATTATGTGTCCTTGAGTAGTGTATGTTTCTATCATTTTATTACTTGACATTTATTTAGAGTGATGTTATTTGGTTGGGATCGTTTTCAAGTAATGCAACCATGTAACCCCATGGGAATAATTAGGCATCTTTAAATATTAATAATATTGTTGTATGATTATTTAGTTTTTGGTTATTACATAGTGGTTATCTTTTAAGAAAAAAATGCTCTAAATCCTTGCCGTTGGTTGTCCTTTGGGGTTGCATGGTGGGGCATTACAATAGTTTTGCAACATCAATCATCACATAACATCCATGTCCCATCATCAAACCAAAAATGGGAATAAAACCTTAACCCACTATTCTAGCGTTTCCTTGAGGACAATAACCAAATTGTTTATCTTGGTTACTTTTGTGTTCCCGATTTCTTTATGGCGGGTTAAGCATTAGTCTTAGATACCATTTCACCATTTCATAGTTATCACAATATGTAGTCTAGCATCTAAGATATTTTGACACATATAATAATAGCTCTTTGAGAATTATTTCTAAAAAATCATATTTAGCATCCCTTAATAGTTCCTTACTAGCCAATAAAAATTTTCTTGGGTTGTCTTTCACTCTTCTTCATGGGTGTTTGATAGAGTAAGGACATATTTCTTTTCACTCTTCAGTGGGATTTTTTTCCCTACCATCACATATGAATTTATTATCATACTACCATGAATCCCCGAGGATACATGGAACACATCCATAGACATTACATCATGTACCACACTTCGTCCTCATAAGTATCTATCTGAAATTTTACTAAGCATTTCTCACAAGCTAGTAAATTGATGACTATTTTATAGCCAAGATAATTTCTAGGGATTAGGGTGGTATATTCTTCTCGCCCTTGATTCTCTATCATATCAAAGAAAATTAAATTATCTATTCTTTGAATAGATCGATTATAGCCTTGTAGAAATTACCTATTTCCCTATACATTGTCCCAAACAAACTCCTTCACTACATGGAATCATTATTCATCCTTACTAGTTTCAGTTATGTGCTCTTCATGACAAGGTATAATCCATAATTTGGTTCATCTACCCATTCAAGTGAAGGGTTACAACTCTTATTTTCCTAACATTGCTTCAATCCCAACTCTTACTTCTACACTACAATATTCATGTGCATTTAGCCAATTTGTGGCACACTTATCCATACTTGTATACTTCACCTTTGAAACCTCTACCTCTCCTTTGATTAAATATTTCTTCTTTCCTTGTTGAGTAGATTGTTCCTCTTACCTCATGAATACTTCTATAAAAATGGGTATGGATTGCCTCTTCATCCTAGCTATACCTTCTTTTTACTATGCATATTTTTCCCTCATTTCCCTTTAAAGGTTTACTCTCTCTAGCAAGCATTCTTTTGTTTCTCAATGAACCTTATTATTTCCTTGATAGTTTCTCATTATCATTTAGATTATATTGGTAGTCCTCTTTAATATTTTATAGCCTTACTATATTTAACTCATATTTTATGCTCAAAATTTGTGTGTCTTGATATTTAGATTCACATGTTCATGTGCCTCTATATCAACATGGGAAATCTTGTAAATATGGTATGTGATCTACAAGATAACATTTGGATTAAATGAAGAAAACTCTTCTTATGATTAAATTAATTCTTGGTCTAAATTTTAAGAGGAAAAAATAATATTTTTCTTAAAATGAAATTCTAAACTATGACGAAAAACACTACACGAGGGATTTTACTTATTTTACTATAAGTTTGCACAAAGTTCAAACCATTCAAAATTAATAATTCTTAGTAAATAAAAGAAAATGATTATGCATGATTTCAATAACATTTATAAATTATAAAATATTTCTTGAATGAGATAAGGTTCAAAAATGCCACAAAATTTAAATAATGATTGGGTGATCCCACAATACTGGTTTACAATTTTTGGACAAACTAGACATTGAGCTGATTTTTTTTAACTAAATCTTCACCTTCGGGCTCCTATAGCGGCTAAACTATAAGGAATTTGAAGATGATGAAAACTAGTGATTTGTGACATTTTGTCTATAGATTCTAAATATATTTTTTTCAAATTTTTTGGAATCAGGTTGCACTTCTTTTTCCATCTCCTTCGAAAACTAGCTTTTTTTAAAAACAACATTTTTAAGGAGTGACGATGACCATATACAACATAATTTTTTTCTATGAAGGAAAAAATTCTATTTTTTTAGAATTTAGATTTGTAACTACAATATCTAACCAGTTCATTTGGTTTCATAGTGTTTTATTAAATAATTTTTCCTTAATCAAGTTTTGAAGTCAAACCAATTACAATTCAGACATAGGCGGATTGTATACAACATAATTTTTTTTGTATGTATTGAAATTCATTTTTTTAATGGATCAAGGACATCAATACCCAGCCTAAACATTATTTTCAATTATTTTTTGATAATCTTCTATTTTTCCACATGTGCAGAATAAAGAGCTTGATTTTTGGTGAAAACCTATGTTTAATAAAACTAAAAAAAAATACATAATAAAACCAAAACATATTAAAATTATATTGATTGGATAGATCATTCTGAGGACTACCATCTTCCAGTTGGGTCTGTTATCAACCCGAGCTTTGAAGGGAAAAAATCTGGAGTTTTTTGTGTGTCGGAGGGTGGGAAGGTGGGAAAAGGGGGGCTCGAGCGAACCTTGGTTCACTTGAACCAGGGTTAGAGTGAACCCCTTTTCCACAATGGGAAAATATGGGTTCCCACATTTAAGGGGTTTACTCGAACCTAGAGTTCATTCAAACCCCCGAAAATGATTTTTTTTTAATGGGGTCATTTTTTGGAAGTTTGCCTTCCTCACTCCAATTGTAAACCACTTTTGTGGGTTCACCTGATTAAATTTATTAAAAATATATAGATGGGTAGAACAATGAGAGATTATTTATATGTATCAATTTTATTTTCATAAAATATGAAAGGAAAACTTGCACAATTGCACTTAGCTCAATAAATATTGACTTGAAGGATTGAGCATTAATGATTATTTATTTTATCCTCTATCAAAAAAAATTCTTGAATATTATCTATATATTTTGAAGGATTGAATATACTATCTTGTCTTGTAGGAAAATGCTAAAATGATCTACAAAATCAAGAGACTATATGCTATAAATCCATGTGATAAAGATGAAATTTTAATTTTGAATAGTAATTTGAAAAAAATAATTGGCATGCATCTCCTTCATTTTTTTCTACCACCACTAAATGTGTCATACTTTTATTATATTGGATAAATATAATAGGTCCACCTACCTTATACTTTACTTATCTTCCACTAATAACACAATAAAAATATGTGTCATTTTTGGAAAAATTCTTGGGAATAACTAAAGTAGTACTTGTTAATTTCATGAAAACATATCTTTTAATTTCTTTTAACCTAGAAAGGGATCCACCATTAGTTGATGCATTCAATTTTGGCTAGTGGTTCAATATAAAATAGGTGTCAAATTCATGCTCTTGAAATGGTGTGTGCAATTTAGATTACGAGAAAAAATAATTTAATTCTACTTCTTTGTGAATTCATCTCATATCTCTTATCTTAATGAAAGTAGGACCCATTATGTCCATCATATCTTTCTTTAGCCCATGTAACAAATAGAAATTTTTTTGGTTTTACCATAGCATTTAGGAGAACTAAAGAAACACATATCAAGTAGTACATGTGACTACATTTTTTCTTAGAATCCATGAAAAGGTATAATGATATTAGGCCCACAATATTTTTTTTTGACTCACCAAGATTTAATCTAATAGTACAATAAATTCAAGTTATTTAGTTGATAACTTTGATAATTCATGCTAGTTCTTTGATCCTCTTTATATATGATTAATAGTTCCACTTATTTGAAATATATATTTATAACCTTTACTATTTTAGAGAACTCTTAAGCTAGCATGTCAAATTTTAACCAATAAAAAAATAGAGAGTATATGTAAAACTAATAACTTATTCTCATTGTGTGAGTCATTGATCTATGAAATGATCAATGCTACATACCTATGCTAATGTTGTGGGAAAAATAAAAATTGAAGCCACTAAAAAATCCCACAACTTCTCAAAATAAAATTGAAAACTATAAAACATGTACATGAATGAGTTCTTTAGATGGTAAGGAATTAACATTTAGAAAAGAAAGAGAAAAAAATTCAAATAATTAATCAATATAACCCTAACAGGGTCAATAGAAAGAAAAGATATAATTGTGTAGCAACATATTAGGAGATCCTTGCTTGCAAGGAAGAACCCATATGTTAGCTTCTAAAAACTGTGTTGAATAAAAATTTAGAATATTATTTTTTTAATTACTCCATAATAGCGAGTACTTACAACTAAGGAATTCTAGAGTGAATCCCATTCCACATCAATTAGATAGCCCTTTCTTTTGAAATATTTAAATTTTTTGTCAATGTTAAGGATCTCATTTTAAAATATACTCCTAATAATTTTCATATTGGGTTTTCCTTAGAATTACAACTATGTTAGATGATAGGTAACTACATCAACTTATGCAATGCTTAGTGAATGGACCCATCCCCCAAATGATGTTTTTCCTACTTGTTTTTCTATGAGAATTTCCTTATATTATTCATCTTCCAACACTTTGTTATCATAATAAAATGAGGAGGGAAGTTCCATTTGAATCAATGCAATGATTTTCTTCCTCATTCATTGCATATCATTCTAAATATTCTTGATTAAGTTTCAAATTTTAGAGTGAATTTACATTTTCCTAGGATGTCGTTCAATTTCACTATTTTCTCTCTCCTATTATAAATCCTTGTGGTGATCAAATTTTCATCTAGAAAATCACAGAGCTTCTTAGCTAGAGGCTCCACTTTTGAGACAATAGGAGGTAGTGAAATGATAGACCCATACACTTCAAATCTCACATTTGTGTTGAGAATTGATGTGAAGGAAATAAATTTGAGCATAAAGTTGAGCTCAATTATGATCATTACAATACTTTCCCAATAGGCTTCATACAGTTTTTACTAGGGTCATGACACAAGGAGGCTGCTTCCCCCCTAAAACTTCTTTTTGGAGCTATTGGATTATTTGAATTTATTGATCATTGGAATTTGTTAATTTTTTTAGCTTTTGGTGTAACTCAATATCTTCTACTACTCTCTTCTACTCTAGTTTCTTGCAACCTTTGGAGGTTTCACTCCAAGGTGAGTACAATCTTCCCAAATTCCAAGGTGAGTTTTATTGTATTTAATGTTGAGATCCTAGACATTGTAACTAGTGTATTCTACCTCTAATCTATTAGTTATAACTCAAACCTATAACTCTTTATAATCTTTGAAAATTTCCTTCCAAGGTGAGCAGAGTCTTATCTAATTAAAAGTATCACACATTGTACCTATCTTATTCTACTATAATTTATCAATTGTAGCTCAAATCTATAGCTTTTTATTTAAGTTCAATGTCTCCATATCTTATGTTGCCAATTTTTCCTTGAGATGGTTTATTGTATCTTTTGTCCTAGCTACCTCTATCTCACTTCTTTTCAAGCTTATAGATAAGCTTCAAGAAGTTTGTAATAATTTTTTTTTTCATTTCCTCCTTTAGCTCAATTTTGTCCTTTGATTGCACCTTTTGTAATCTTAATCATATGCCATGTACATACAATAATCCTCTAGTTTTATCAAGCCTTGTGACTTATCTAAATTAAGTGTAATATGCAGGGTAGAAGCAAAAAGACGAGACCACGAAATGTGGAAGTTTTTGCCTTAGGCAAAAAAATGAAATCCGCTTGCAAAAAATGGGATCTCGTTTTTAATAAACGGGATCCCGTTTAGGTTCGGGACCCCGAGCCAAAAACGGGATCCCATTTCAATAATTTTTTATTTTTTTTATGAATTTAAGAAACGACATCCCATTTCAAAACGGGATCCCGTATTTTAAAAAGCGGGATCCCATTTTTTAAATTCATAAAAAATATATTTTTAATGATTTTAAGAAACGGGATCCCGTTCTGACTTTTAAAAAATGGGATCCCGTTTCTTAAATTCTTAAAAATAATTTTTATGATTTTAAAAATGGGATCCCGTTTTCAAAGGATCAGCTTTTTAAAATCTGAGATCCGTTTTGGAATGGGATCCCATTTCTTAAAATCATAAAAAAAAAATTATGAACCGGGATCCCGTTTTTTAAAATTTTAATTTTTGGTCGGATTTTTGCTTTGTTTTTCAGTTCGGGAAAAGGCTTGGGGACCCGAACCTAAGCTTTGGACCTAGTTTGACCTGCAAGTTGAAGGTCCTAGCAATGTCACAAAAAAATACTGAGTTTGGGCATATGGCTGATGCCTTTTTTGTAAAAAAAATTCGACGAAATTAAAACCCATTTTAGATGAGACAATGTAGATTCCAAATATGTAATTTTTCTTACAATTGGATTATTTTTTCTATTTTTTTAATTAATTTCTGATGAAATTGGTCCATAAACTTTAAATATCAGTGTTTTTTACTATTTTAATAACTTTTGATCAACATAATATTTTGACAAACGGATTGCACAAGGGCAAAATTCAGACAATTCTTTTCAATTTAAAAAAAAATAATGCAAAAAATGATAACTTTAGGTCATCTTATGCGTGTCGTATATGACGATTTTTTCTAAACGACAAATATGTCTAATAAAAAATTAACAAAAAAAAAAAATTCAATAAAAAATTGCAAAAGAAAATCTAGGGCATGCTTTAGTGAGTCACAAGTCTTTTCCCAAAAGGATTTAGAAAAATATGATAATTTAAGTCAAAATATGGATGTTGTACACGTGCATGGTATGGTAAAAATTAATGACTTTTAAATAGTGGTTTTTACAAAAGCCTATTGAAACTCATTTTGTACAATGTGGGTATTGAAATAAATTACATATTTGGAAACTAGACTTTGAGTACTACATTTAATGATTAGTGACTTTTTTGAAGATTTTATCTCTAAGTGCTTCAAATTTTAAGGTCAAATGTGTCAAACTCTGAAAATCAGGGAAAACACCCACTTTTTGGCCAAAAAGTGAACTCAACTTCTTGCCAGCACCCTGCACAATCATTAATCATTATTTAGTTTGACCATAGAGTCACCTACTAAATGTGCATAATGACTCTCTATCCTCGTGTTGCCTCTAGTTTTTCATCGTGGTCTCATATCCGTATTTTATTGTTTGTATCTATAAATGGAAATAAAAGAGGGAATGGATAAATTCACCTAAAAATGGGCATGGTTTGGGAATACTATAAGAGAAGCTCACTAGTTGTTGCATGAGTGTCATAATTGCACTAATGGTTG
The DNA here is from genome assembly GCA_007115665.2 of Sequoiadendron giganteum. Classification (NCBI taxonomy): domain Eukaryota; kingdom Viridiplantae; phylum Streptophyta; class Pinopsida; order Cupressales; family Cupressaceae; genus Sequoiadendron; species Sequoiadendron giganteum. Next base: position 261,184,559 of record CM021108.1, read on the forward strand.
AACAAATATTAGCAAAATGAATGGTAGAGGTACTAATATTGATGGTGAGGGAGTGTTTTAGGTGTGAGGTGAAATAGAAAAATAGAAGCACAATGGATATTGATGTATGAGAAGTTTAAACTAATAAATATGAATAAGATAAATATCTGAATTGGGGATGATATTATGGGAGTGACATTAGTTTAAAGGAGAGTAGAGGGGTAGAAACATGTACCTTCATGGTCAAGATGGATAGATTTTTTTTTTACTTTTGGTAGTTCTTGTGTGTCTTCTTCCTCAAACCAGATTTATTTTATTTCTCCCCCCTCTATAAAATTAGTGATCCATCTACACAAGAATTATAATCTTATCTATTGGGAATTTTTCTTTCTTAGGAACTACCTAAGGAATGGGATCATGGTGTTTCCTAGTTTTTATGAACCCTCTCCATTTTCCTTTAGACAAGATCCAGTGAGATTTCCAACACCTCTTCCAAAGAAGGAAAATCTAAGAAGGAGAAGCCCACATGTACCTTTTGCTAGGGGAGAGGGCATAGTGAACATGCATGCTTTAAGAAGGAGATTCATGAGTTGAAACAACTTCTCAAGTATCACAATATTTCAGTTCCTTCTTCTTGTTCACCTTCTTCTTCTACCACACATGAGGAGACTCCACCTACAAAGGATAAAGAAACTATCTCTTATAGAGGTAAGGGTCAAGCATTGATTACTACATTTGTTAATAGATGGAAAGGATGGATTATTGATTCAGGGGCATCAAGGCACATTTCTAGCTCTTATGATTACATCATTCCTGGGCCATTTAGAGCACATGAGTTTGATACAATGTTGAATTCCAATGCTGCTATAGTTTATGTAGTTATTATGTGTGATGATAATTCGGGTTCAAGGAATATTAATGATGTAGCATAGATATACCTGAGATGGACCATAATCTACTCTCAGTTTATCAGATTGTTTAGTATGGCAATACAATTGAGTTCACATTTGAGTCAGTACTCATTGAAACGACGACCAGAGAGCTTGTTGTTGTAGGTTGGGTCAATCATCATTCCAAGGTGTATACCTTCTCCCACTTCTATCATGGTAATGATCCTTATGTTCTTGATTCCCCACATTCTAAGATGGGTAGTAATTCACTCAATGGATATGGTGGCTAGTTGGATTTGTCTCTTCTTTGTGTGGCTCCATCATTATCTCATTTAGTCCATCAGGACATATTCAGTTTTCCAGACTTGGGATTATAGGATGGATTTGTTTAAGGTATTACAAACTTGGCTACTTCTATAGGTTTGGACGAAATTCTTGACAAAATATCTCTCCTCTATGCAGATTCTACTTTGGAGATTTTTCTTGAGTCTCCACATTCCATTGTTTCAACCTTGATTGGGGATCCTGATCTTGGTGAGGCATCCTTGGAGGCACTTGATTCCTTTTCAAAGATTTCATATATGAGGATGCTTCCCTCTCACCCAATCATGGAGTTGGATTTTCTTCAGCATCTACCATTGGATTTGTTTCTTCCTAGAGGGAGACATGGTTTGTCATCTTTGGACACTCTTTTGGCTTCATACTTCATTCAGTGGTTTTGAGGAGACTTCATTTAGGGGGGCAATCTAGTCTCCATCTATTCCTTCAATGGAGAGATCATTGTATTTCACAATTATGATGGATGTAGTTCTAGGTGGGTATTGATGTTGAGATGCCCATCATCACTTCTATTACTTGTACATGATTAGCATTAGATTTTTCATTATGTCTTTTTTTTGGGGAGGAGTTTTGTCCCATGAGGTTTTCTCTTTTTCTCCATTTGTAAGATATTGCATTTTCATTTGCACATGGGTACCTAAAATGGTCTAGTAGTCGGGACCCATCATATTGCATCATTTGTATCATAACTACAGTCCCAAGTTGCACTTATGGGGGGGGGTTAGTGTGAATCGGGTTGTTTCCTAACTAGTTATCAGTGAGGACCTATTCACATCATTAATAAGTTTACTTAGGAGTTAGTTTCCTAGGTGGAATTCTAGAAACTAGTGTAGACATGGAAAATTGACTGACACACTTGATCCTTACTACTAACATCATTTCATCCTGAATCACCTTCTCAGCTTGTCATCACTTTGCATCCCTTAATTAATTAAATCATTATTTATCTGATTAAGTTATTCTTCCTTGTTGATTAAATTAATCAATTTAATTTAATTAACCCTGAGTCTCTGTTTATTTAAATAAATCATTTTATTTAAATTAAATCTCTAAAGTCCTCCTATTAAATTGAATAAATTAAACCTTATTTAATTTAATCTTACATTGTCCCATTTAGTTAAATAAATCAAATCATTTATTTAATATTTCTTCTCAATTTCTAATTTAAATCAACTCATAAATTTAAGTCTAAATTGTCACATCCCCTAATCTCTCATTAAATTAATTAACCTATGATTAATTTAATCCTAATCCATGTCACATCCTCTAGGGGAGAGGGGCCAGTAATCGTGCGGGGTCCAATAGTCCTGCAATCAATTGTGATTATAATATATAATCTTACTACATATTTATACTATATATTGTAAATAAATAGTTCAAATGTAAATAAAAAAATAACCAAATGTTGATAGAAAATGGACCCATACTTGAACACATGATAACCTCTAAATGTTATATAACAAAAACATAAATACATTCATGAAGAAGTGAAATAAGTATTTTTTTGTCTCAAATAAAATATCATAACTATCCACTATAAGTGTATCATTTAAAAAATAAAATGCTCATTTAATAAAATAAGACACTCATTTAAACAAGTATTGTTATCATAGTGAAAAAATATTGTTCTTATGTTTACAACTATTGGGGTAGCAATGTACAAGCATTAGAGTATTTTATATTAATAGATTGTGCTATCACAAATATAAAAGGTGAGTACAAAAAATAGCATGTATTTTCTCATTAAATGTGAAGGATTTTTAAAAAATAGTGTTCAACTATTGGTCCATTTTTGTTTGACATAAGTTTTATTTTAAATAATTATGTGTTGTTTTTATAACAACAAATAGTTTTTTTGTGTTCAACTATTGATCCATATGTGTTGAATATAAAAGGTAGAGATATCAAAAATTCATGGTTATCCATAGGTATTTAGTCCATTTAGGTTGTATATTAATTTTATTTTAAATAAAAATATGATATTCTACAAGCAGCAAATGATATTTTTGTGTTCAACTATTAGGGCTCCCATGATTAAGTTTTGGTCAAACCTTTAAAAATTCAAAATTTAGACACTTCTCAATAGATGTGTTGATGTGGTGAGTTGCATGACGAGTCACACCTCCAAACCTTAGTTATAGATAAATAAGAGGCTAGTCTATATTTCAAAAAAAAATGAAGGTTCTACGATATTCCAGTCAGTTGCTACATGCTGACAAAGTTAGCCCGCATGACTACTGGTCCCTCTCCCCTAGAGAATGCAACTTGCACAATAAATCATTTATTTTGATTTATTAAATACCTATTTTCTCTCAACATGGAATAAAGAGGGGAATATTCTTCCAATTTTGAAAATACCTCCAAGTGGATTTGTACATCCAACAAAGCATTCACTCCCCTCTTACATGTCCTTGTGCACTGAGCCAAGTGGCATTTAAGTCATTTTTTCTTCCCTCTTCAACAAGTCATTTCACAAATTTGAAATCCACCTGATAAAATTTATGGGCACATTCATCAAAATATGCACAATCCTCCTCCATTCACATCTTCACAAGTGGCACTTGGTCATTGGATGTTGAATTATCCCACATTCATATGTTTTTCCTCTTCTCTTCTCAATCACATCTATAAATGAGAGTCTTTCCTTCTCATTTATCATCCACAATTTGAGAGTAAATTCATTATCTTCACATTGAGAATAACTTCACATATTTTCTTGAGCATTTGTCATCACCATAGCTAGGTTATTGCAGGTTTTGTTAAGAAATCATCTTGTTCTTCATCAAAAAAGTGAATCAATCTCCAACAAATCATCAACCTTACAAAGGAGTTGGGAAAGGGCCAATTTCTACACATAATTGGAATCAATTCCCCCACGGGATTAAGTTTTTGCATTGCTTGAAAAGGATTTAACTTAGTTTCTTGTTTGTTCTTCATTTTATTTCCTATTTTGAGTATTTCTAATGAAATTAATGGGGAATCCTTGTTCTTAGTTGCATTTGAATCTAATTATGTGTTTGTTTTCTATGTTTGTGTTGGTATAGGATTGGAGTTCACAACTAGTATTTAATTGGACCATATCTCATTAATAGGCATGCAATTATCTAGGCATTTAATATTTCTCTCATACATTTATAATTATGCATTAGGAATTTAATGTTTGTAAGTAAGGTGGTTATCCAATTATTTCTCCTCTTGCCTATATAAGAAAGGATCTTGTACATTTGTAAATAATTCTAGATCAATTCATCATAGATAATCATTTGATCATATTGTATTCTTACTCATAGTGCACTACTTTCTTATTCATGTGGATGGTATTCTTCTTGGTGACCCATTGAATACTACAACTTCAAGTGGGTGATTTCTAATTCATATTTCCAAGATGGTATTAGAGGTTAGGCCATAGGCGATCTATCTCATATCGGGAAGTTGAGCTAAGGAGACTATCACAAGTTGAAGGGTGTATTTTCCTATTTTCCTATTTCTTTCTATTCCACTATGGATGGACTAGGTGATAATTTTGTGATGCCATCATTTGAGGTTTTTTGTGAGAGATTGTCTAGGGAGAAATCCAAGCTTAGTCAAAATGATGTCACTTCAAAGTCTCATGCATTTCTCGCCACACCACCTAAGGGGAAAGGGAAGAAAGGTAAAGATAAGACAAGATCCAGTGATACTTCCAACACCTCTTCCAAAGAAGGAAAATCTAAGAAGGAGAAGCCCACATGTACCTTTTTCTAGGGGAGAGGGCATACTAAACATGCATGCTTTAAGAAGGAGATTCATGAGTTGAAAAAACTTCTCAAGGATCACAATATTTCAGTTCCTTCTTCTTGTTCACCTTCTTCTTCTACCACACATGAGGAGACTGCACCTACAAAGGATAAATAAACTATCTCTTATAGAGGTAAGGGTCAAGCATTGATTACTACATTTGTTGATAGATGGGAAAGATGGATTATTAATTCAGGAGCATCAAGGCACATTTCTAGTTCTTATGATTGCGTCATTCCTAGATCATTTAGAGCACATGAGTTTGATACAATGTTGAATGCCAATGCTGCTATGGTTCATGTAGTTGGTATTTGTGATGATAATTTGGGTTTAGGGCATATTCATGATGTAGCATATATATCTAAGATGGCCCATAATCTACTCCCATTTTATCAGATTGTTTAGGATGTCAATACAATTGAGTTCACATTTGATTAAGTACTCATTTGAAAGATGATAGGAGAGCTTGTTTTTGTAGGTTGGGTTGATCATAATTCCAAGGTGTATACCTTCTCCCACTTCTATCATGATAATGATTCTTATTTTCCTAAGTCCCCATATTCTAAGTTGGGTAGTAATTCACATAATGGCTATGGTGGCTAGTTTGATTTGGCTCTTCTTTTTGTGGCTCCATCATCATCTCATTTAGTCTAACATTACATATTCAGTTTTCCAGACTTGGGATTATAGGGTGGCTTTGTTTAAGGTATTACAGACTTGGCTACTTCTATAGGTTTGGAGGAAATTCTTGACAGAATATAGATCTCCTCTATGAAGATTCTACTTTGGAGAGTTGACTTGAGTCTCCACATTCTATTGTTTTAGCCTTGATTGGGGATCCTAATCCTGGCAAGACATCGTTGGAGGCACTTGATTCCTTTTCAGAGATTTCATATATGAGGATTCTTCCCTCTCACCTAATCATGGAGTTGGAGTTTCTTCAGCATCTACAATTGGATTTGTTTCTTCCTAGAGGGAGATGTTGTTTTTTGGACCATTGGACACTCTTTTGGCTTTAGACTTCATTTAGTGGTTTTGAGGACACTTCATTTAGGGGGAAATCTAGTCTCCATCTATTCCTTCAATGGAGAGATCATTTTATTTCACTCTTATGATGGATGTAGTTCTAAGGGGGTATTGATGTTGAGACCCCCATCATCACTTCCATTACTTGTACAGGATTAACATTAGATTTTTCATTATATCTTTTTTTGGGGAGGGGTTTTTTCCCATGAGGTTTTCTCCTTTTCTCCATTTGTAAGATATTGCATTTTCATTTGTACATGGGTACCTAACATGGTCTAGTAGTCGAGACCCATCATATTGCGGGTATGTGTAGGATCATCATGAAAAAAACAGGCCCTTAAGTGGAAAAAAATTCAGAAAAATCAGAGTTAGGCAACTTGACATAAAAATTTGAATAAGTTATCTATGTTATTTCAAAAATATGTAAAAATATAATTTCTATAAAATTGAATGTAGTTTCTAAATTACTAGGTTCATTTACAAAAAAATAAAATCTATTTGGTGAAAATTTGAAATTTCAATACAATAGTACTTAAATTTCAGGGAAAAATTAGAAGTAGGTGTTTGTCTAACCACCCTAACCACATTAAAATGTTAATATTTTTTTATAAGATTTTAGATATATGTAGAGGACTCATATCCTGATCTGATGCATATTTTTTTGTAATTGTTTTCCAAGTAAATAATTAATTATAATTTTTTATGATAACTTTTAAAAAATATAAAGACTCGTATGTCTGACCACCTTAACTTGGTCAAAACTTCATGAAATTCATTTTTTTCTTTTTTAATCTTATAGTATGTGAAGCATAGAATGTGACACATGTTTTGGATTCAAAAAATATGATACTGTTTGAAAGCTATAGATTTTTTTCAATCAACCTAAAAATTAGGACTTTAGTCGTAATTCAATAGAAAATAAATAATAATTATTTATTAAATTGAAAGTAAAGCATAATTTATATTGGTGGAAAGCTGAGAATCTCCTTTAAAAACCCTTTTCATTTCATCAATTTTGGGTAAAAAAGAAAGTCGTCAGCCACATACCCATCATACTGCCACTTTTTGGCCCATCATGATCCTGCACATACCCTTGCATCATTTGCATCATAACTACACTCTCAGGGGGGGGGCGAGGGGGGGTTAGTGTGAATGGGATTATTTCCTAACTAGTTATCAATGAGGACCTATTCACATCATTAATAAGTTTACTTCTAGGAGTTATTTTTCCAGGTGGCATTCTAGAAACTAGTATTTAATGGGACCATATCTCATTAATAGGCATGTAGTTATCTAGGAATTTAATATTTCTCTCATGCATTTATAATTATGCATTAGGCATTTAATTTTTGTAAGTAAGGTGGTTATCCAATTACCTCTCCTTTTGCATATATAAGAAAGGATCTTGTACATTTGTAAATAATTCTAGATCAATTCATCATAGATCATCATTTGATCATATTGTCTTCTTTCTCATAGTGCACTACTTTCTTATTCATGTGGATGGTATTCTTCTTGGTGATCCATTGAAGACTACAACTTCAAGTGGGTGATTGTTGATTCACATTTCTAACACTTTGTGTCTCTTCCTCTTCTATTTTAGATTTAGGTTTCATAGTACCTCCCCTTGGTATGTTACATGTATCATAACTAGATGTTGGGTTCTTGTGCTCTTCGTCCCATATCTTTTCATGTCCCATTATTGTAGACATTTTTTTATCCATGCTCTAGTTTGATGAGATCATTATAATGTGCATATATACAAGATTGGGAAAAATTAATTCTTCCATAAAATCATAGTTCTTCCATAAAATCATAGTAATTTTAGGTTGAAGAAACTATAATTGTTTAGGTGGAAGTTAGGGGAAACATCAAGTGATCAACAAAATAACCAATAATAGATAGATGCATGAGTTATTGGAAGAACTATGCATTATCATACAATTGAGGTGAACGAAAAAAGGAGGAATTCAAAAATAATTTAACTGAGTACTAAAGTGTGTTAGTTGATAGTACAATGCATCAATGATTTCTTCTATAAAGTCAAATAGGAATACTTGGTTGCATGTGATGGTTTTGAGCTTGTGGAAAGATCCCAATTAAAAAAATGAACACTCCTATTGTTGTATATCTCAAAAATGAAATGTAACATTGAACATGCATCATTCACATTGGATTAAAATATAAATAGGGCAATGGGAATCTTGGGAAGTTAGGTGTTTTCCCTCTCCCTAGGTATCTAAGTGTAAGTGTAGCTGGTGGTGTGACATTAAATGAAATGGAATGTGCAGTTAATGTTTTTTCCACTAGAGGAAAACTTTCCTTGTAAACTCATGTTTTAAACCAAGATCCAATTTTTCATGGGAAATTTTGAAACTTGAGAAATTAGCTAGGTGGCCACTAATGTGAAAATAATTTAAAGCATTTAAAGAAGGTGAAAAATACATAAAAAGAAAGAAAAATATAGTACACATGTACAATGGAGGTGAATTTAAACCCTACTCATTGTGCTTGAGATATATCCAATTCATAGAGATATCAAGGATTTCACCAACTTTGTTCATGAATTCAAAATACCTATATTCTTTGCATGCCACAGTGGTGTAAGGGTTGCTCCAAACATAATCAAACTTAGAATGGTGATCGAGCTCGATTTCTCTTTTGTCCCACTTTATGACTAGATCCTCAATCTTGAATTTGGGTTCAAATGATTGTTTCCCAAATCATCATATAAAAATCTATTGATGTTATTCCATTGAATCCTTATTGGATTCTCTTTTCTCATTTAGTTCAAGTAAATATGTTAATCCTACATCCATGACTCCATCTTCTTCCACTCTCACTTGTTTATCCATCTACAAAGCTAGGAGCTCTAATGAGATTAGAAGGGTCACTTCCTTGCAAAATATCAAAGTATATGGGGATGTCCCACTTATTTTCTTGGGAGTGATCTAATCAACCCATAAGACCAATTCCAAATTCTAATATCATTTCTTTTGATGCTCTGAACCCATCCATTTAATTAGTCGATAGACTACATATAGTGTGAGAATTGAGCCTGAAACAAGTCTCGTACTTAAAAATCACTATTGAGTCATCAAAAAACAAGTTTCAACTATAATTGAATAGTAAACCGATTACCATTTAATAGTAAAAGCCTCTAAAGTCTCCCTTATCACATAAAAGCCAAAAAAAAAAGATTTGACAGCTGGATGGGAACATTCTATTTTTATTTGTAGCTTTTTTAACAAATTGATGGAACTCTCTTTTTTCATTTACATTGTTTTATGTTTTAAATCTGTATGCAAATATTTCATAATCAGATAATACTTATTTTCTTTGAGAAAAAAATCTAGATTTGTCTAAGTTTATTTCATTTCATTATTTAACACTTATTATTAATTGTTTAATCCAACCATATGCAACTAGAATTTGTAGTGCATCCATGCACAAACACATATTCTCCAACATATTAACATATATATAATTTTCTATCGACGTAATCCTTAAATCTACTTTAAATACAAGTGATAATTATTCTAACTATTTTATTTATAAAATTTCATAACATAAAATTTTAAATTAGATATCTACAATAGAAACCCAATATTTGAACATATTAAACTCAATTCCTTAAAACAAGATCATTTTAAAATACAATATTAATTTAAAGTCAAGCTTCTCTATACACTATTAAATTAAACTCAACCTTATTAGAACACTAAAAATGGTTAAGACATTCTTTGAGTTTTATGGATCTGCATGGGATTGGAGTCATGAAGTGCACTAAACATATTATGCTTTACTGGAATTTTATAGTTGAAGGGGATCCCTTGGCTGCAATGTGACCAGCAGCCCATTTTTCATGTAGAGAGTAAGAGCCACTTTGGGCACAAAATGCCCTGCCGACATCTTCATCTTGAACCTCCAGATTATAATCGTTGCGATCCATTTCATTTGGTAGTAAGCAAAGTCCTTTCCCAGACAAAGTCTCGGCCCACCATTAAAGATCGACTCGCTGACAAAGTTTCCACCCGTGTCTAGCAACCTCTCCGGTATGAATTCCATGTAGTCCTTCCCCCATATGCTCTTCATTCTTCCCATGACATATATGGAATATATCATCCAGAAGCCCTTTCTTTAATACGTGCCGTCGGGGAGCCAGTCCTCGGAGTCGACTTGTTTGAAGTCGATCAGAACGGAGGGGTACAGTCGCAGCAACTCTGAAAATGCCGCCTGTAAACAATTCATCTGCTTCAGTTCGTCGACTATAAAATTCACGCTCGTTGTATTCATGGAACTGTTTGATCCTTGAACAGTTTGATGGTTGAGTAGAGAAGTCGAGGATCTTTTGGATTAGACGGACCGAATCTCTGCCAGGATGTGTTGTTCGACCTTGAGGTTGCGGAGCAATAGCCAGAAAAACCAAGCATCATGATTCCACTAGGGTAAAATATAGAGAGGTGAGTGTAGAAATATTCTCAAGGAGGGAGTGGCCTTACTAGGAGCTCATAGATCTCTTGATATGATTTAGCAGAATCATTTTCTAGGTGCTTCCTCATTTCTATGCTTGGTCACACCTAATGGATAAATCCATCTTTTACTCATATATCCTTTATCCAATTAGCTATAAATATATTTTTGATAGCACAAATAATCATCAATTAATTCTAACCTAAGATCCACCAATTTGAACTCTAAGAGGCCATGAGAACCTCTTACATTCAGTGTTATTCCTCCAAGGATTAAAGGGATGTATAAGTCTCTTTTCTTAGAGTGATGCAATTCATTTGGTGGGTGAACTCCAAGGCTAGTGCTCTATTACTACCTTGATTTTACTACCTATTGTGTTATAGAAATTCAATTATATTGAGAATTTCCATCATGTAAAATAGCATAAGGTCATTTCCAAGCACCCCTTTATGATGGCTCTTTAGCATGATGTTTCTTATTAACTCTCCTTGATTAGGGTAGTTATCAAAATTTTCAAGAGATTTTATCAAACTTGGAAATCTTTATCATTAAGATGCAACAAGAAAAATGAATGTATAGTTGGTAATGTGTCATTAAAGGTAATGGAATATGTAGTAGTGGTTTTTTCTACTAGAAGCTAACATTTTCATGTAAACTCATGTTTGAAACTAAGATCTTATTTTTGATGGGAAATTCTAAAATTTCTAATATTAGTTAGGTGGAAAAAGAGATTGATGTGAAAATAATTTAAAACATTTAAAAGTGAAAAGACACATGAAAAAAGAAAGAAAAATATAATACACATATAATGGAGGTGAATTAAAAGCCTACTCATGGTGCTCGAGATATATCCCATTCATAGAGATATCAAGAATCTCACTATCTTTGTTCCTGACGCCAAAATAATTATATTGCTTGCATGCCATAGTGTTCTAAGGGTTGCTCCAAAGATAATCAAACTTAGAATGGTGATCAAGCTTGGTCGTTATTTCCTATTACTTAAGGACTAGATCCTCAATCTTGAATTTGGGTTCAAATGAATGTTTTTCAAAACATCACATAAGAATCTATTGATGTTAGTGTTATGCCTTGCATAACAACCCCATCTTTTGCCTTGGTCAAAATGGGTCCCCCTCTTTGTTTTTTGTCCTTGGGTCTTTTTTTCTAACAAACTTTGGAGTTGTTCTTTCTTCCAAAAATTTGTTTTCTTTTGTTTTGTCGGAACCGGAACCAGAACAGAATTTGAATTTGAAACTCGTTTTAAGTTTCATTCCTTGACTCCTTCCCAATTATGATCCCACTCCTCTCTTTGTTTGTCTCTTCGGTCTGTCTTGTTTTCCTTTCGCAAAACCGGGGCCAGAATGGATATAAGTTTGGTATTTATAAAAAGTTCAAAACTTGTTTCCATCCCGCCTTCGCCTCCACCTTTCTGGTTTGTTTGTTTGGACTTGGGATTGATGTTGTTTTCCTTGTCTTGATCTCGGTGTTTTCCTTTTAGTTATTTCTTTCGTATTCTTCATCGTTGGCAGAACCAAAACCAAAATTGAAACCAAACTCAAAACTTGGACAAGGTTTTCAAACCTGGATCTCATTCCGCTTTTGATCCTGCCTTTCTTGTTGTTGTCTGACTTTAATTCGATCGCACAATAGTTTTGTGCCTGTTCCTACCGCGATTCTGTGTCTGACCTGCTGCATTAATGATATTTATTACAGGTATATCACACATATGAAATTGGATTTTAACCTTAATTAAGGTTAACTCATTGGTTATTATTATTGTTTAACAAGTAATATCGAACTAGAGTTGAGGTAGAGCATTTGGGAGCACGATTCAATCAGAGGTCAAGCATTTTGCACGTGGATTCGCATCAAGTGTCGACCTGTTGGATTGCTTTTCGAGGAAGGCTTTATGTTCTTTGTTTTCTTTGTTGTTGTTCGTTGTGTTTATTTGGTCTGTCATTCTTTGCGAGGTTCATGAATCTCTTTGTTCAAATCCTTGCTTGTTTTCTTTGCTTTTCTTTTCTTTTCTTTTTCTTTGTTTTCCTTGTCTTCGATTCGTTCTCTATTTTTATTTTATTTACTCTTTGTCGTTTTCTCTTTTTTTTTTCTTTGCAACAGTCATTTTCGCATTTTCTTCGCACCCATACCATTGTGCCCTTGGTTTTTTTGGTGTCTCGATCATCTGCTACATGGTTTTATGGTGTTCTTCAATTCATTACTTTACCTGTCGATCCTTTTGCGTGTCGACTCATTGATTTTGAGTAGGGTTAAATTGTGCCCTAGTTGTTTAAGGTGAAGGTTTTAATAAACTAGGGTTTAACACATCCCTATTAGTTTTTAAATTGTGCACTAGTTGTTGTTTATCCCCTCGAGTGTATGGGGGATGGTTTAGTACTACTTATTTAAGCCTTCTTGGCTTGTCAAGTGACCTCATTTTTGGGCCATAATTTCAATCATTCTACTATCGAACTTTCTAATGATGTCATGTTTTTTTTAACTAGAGTCAGATCCAAGATTAGTTTCATTCTTGAACCTTTGTTTGCAATGGATTTTGGATCCCTCTCTGAGCCCACTTCCGATGAATTATAAATTATCAAAATATATTTCACTCTGTAGGAAGTGGAAGTGGAACGGGGTATGGATTTGGAACTTCTATATGTATCGGATCTGATTTTCATTTTGATCCTGGTCTCAATTATCATCCAAACTCCATCTTCGATCCCTCTATATGGTTTGTTGTGAGTTCAATGTCCATTCTAGTCCTGACCCCGACAATGTTTTAAAGCCTTCTAAGGATGTCTTCTGCCTAGTCCCGCCTCTGGTGAGTATGAAATTTTGACTAAGTGTGAAGAAATTATATGAAAGTTGAGACTCTGACCTTGTTTTTCATACTTCTTGTGGATCTAATATTTGGTTTTTTTGTCGAAATTAAAAGATGTCAGGAGCATCGGGTGAGGCTTCTCAAAGGATTCAACCTGCAGAGACTTCAAAACCAGTAGCAAAGCCTAAAAAGGTGAAGCCAATACAACTCCCTTATACCTTGAGGTATAAGAATGAAGGTCTTGCCATCATTGCTAGTAAAGTGGATTCTAACTGGACAGGCATAACTGATACCAACCGTGGTCCATTCCATTGCAAGGAGTTGTACTTGGAAATGTTTGCTAAAGAAGTAACAGGGAGGACCCAAAGAATTGTTGAATCTAGCTTGGCTCATATTACTATATTTCCTCTATCAATCCAATGTCCTAAATTAATAATGACAGCAACTAGAGCCTACAATCCTACTACTAGATAGTGTGTGGATTCGTAGGGCAATGTCATCATTGATCTAACTCCGCAAATGTTTCTATTCATGTTCAATGTGTCCACTCCAAAGAATCCTAGGCAGCTCAATGAGGCGGAGGCCTTGAAAATATATAGTAATCATAAGGAGTCCAAAAAAAATCATTTGAATAAGAAATGGATGAGAACTGAGAAAAAGTCTCTAGTTAAGCTTCCAAATCAGCCTAAAAGGGAAAAATTCTACAAGGAGATTGGGGACATTATAATGATGCTATCGAGAGCTTTTGGGAAAAGGGATGCTCTTCACTTTGAAGAATGGATCTTCCCATTCATTTAGACAATCCTAGATGGAAGGAAACAATTTGATTGGCCCATGATTGTGTCTGAAAGCATACAAAACCAAATGATTAGAGTGAGAGAAACCAAGTGTTTCTTCATGACCTCTTATGTGATTTTTGCAGCAGCAAGAAGAGGCATCTTTTCGGGTTTAAACAAAGTGGGGATTTTGGGAGAAGCTAATGGACAGAATAAGGTGTGGAATCATTCTGATCAACTCACCTTGCAAACTTTTGATCTACATTATAGAAGAGTTAATGACACATTTTTATATGTCATTATTAGCCAACTTACGAGATATGTAGGATATAGATTGAGCCGGGAGGCCATGGCATTCATCACAGAGTGGGGATATTGGTTTATCCAATACCCCAAGTTTACTTATTTCAGGCTGGTTGGATTTGATGGTCACCCTCACCTACTCCTTAGATGCTGCAACAATAGGGTTGTTTTAATGGAGTTTGTTTATCAAGCTTTAGGGGTTAATTCTAAATTAGATATAAAGCATAAGCCTGATTGTCATAAGTTTCGCATGAAGCTGGGTGAATATAGTTGTCCACACCTTGTGGGAACTAAGGTTGTTTGCAATGAATTGATGCATCTAAATTTGGGCTTGTACATTGCTAGGAATCACTTTGATCCAAAGAAGAAGATGAACGCTTTGCTTGTTTTTGTTTTTTATAAACACTTCAATCTATTGGAGGACTTTTGGAGTGATCTTGAGGATGCGTATGAATTGAGGAAAATAAATTATGAAAGGTTTCTTATCCCTCTCATGGTGGAGTATGGGGTCAAGGTGGACATTCTTGAAACATTATCAGATGAAGGGGTGGTTTTGGATCCCCAATATGAGGTACATAATATACGTACCAAGAACTTGGATCTTGTAGATTGGGGTGCAGAGGAGACCATAGATATTAAACAGATAGCAAGGACATTGTTGGATAGAAGCATCCAATGGGTCATCCTAAAAACCAAGGATCCTAGGAGTCAAACTTCCAAGAAAAGGAAAGGTGTAGGTACCACTCAAGGGTACAAGAGGGCGAAAAGAAGAATGCCTCCCAAGGAGCCCTTGGAATTCTTCCCTCCTAATATAGAGGAATTTCAACTTGAAGTTCTAGATCAATATCTACTTGAAGCACATGAAGAAGAAGTCCCAACAAGACTTGGAGCCTCAACATCTGTCGTACGTGAGTCATCTACTCAACCCCTTCCTATAGAGCAACCAAGTGGAGAAATGCCTAGGGGAACTCTCCATAAGGATGCTGAAACTTTGAAAGGAAAGGGCCTTGAGGTTGAAATCCATGATATAGAGACAGACTCTAAGGATAATTTACCAGATAAGGAGACACTGGAGGAGACACCTCTTGATGAAATTGATGTAGGAATTGAGCATGTTTTGATAGAGGAGGACCAATGGAAGCTGTTTGAAGAAGCTAAGAAAGAATCAGATTGAAAGGCACAAGCTGAAGCATTGGAAAAATAGCAAGTGTCAGATGTCATAGCACAAGCTGAAGCATTGGAAAAATAGTAGGAAATGGAAGCAAAAGCATAAAGTGATACATTACTCCAACAACAATAGTTAGAGGCTAAACAAAAAGCTGATGAGTTGGCCAAGCAACAAATACAAAAGGAGCAAGAGCTCAAAATAAAGGAGGAGAATGACAAGTTGGAAATGCTGCAAAAGATCCATGATCTTGAAGAAGAGTCAGGCTAGAAAAAGAAGAGAAAGGGAAGCCCTTGAGGCTAAATTTAAAATTTTTGTGGAGGCCTATAAGAAAAGGGAAGAAGAAGAATGCTTGCAAAAGGAATAGGATGCTGAAGAGCTTTCTAAACAACAACAAAAGGAAAAGGAAGCATGGGACAAGCTCAAAGACTTGTAGAGAGAGTTAAATTGATTAAAGAAAAGAGGTTAGAGGAAGAATGTTTGAAAAAGGAATGAGAAGATAAAACACTGTAGGAGCAAGAGGATATGGAAGAGGTCAGGAGGGTTGCACAAGAGAATGCAGAAAAGGAACATCAAAATGTGCAAGAGGTTGATTCTCAACCTAAAGCTACTTCATTGCAGCCACTATCTTCTACCACTATTGCCTCTTCTTCTACAATGATGGCTACCACTCCTAGTGCTCCTACATGGTTAAAGTTGGATATTGAGAAGAAGCAGATAGCTCCACCACAACCTTTTAATTGGGAAGAAATGATGAAGGAGATAGAAAATGAGAGACCTAACAAAAAGGTCAGGGTTCTTCATTCCACAAGGCTCACAAAGGCAGGAGAGATCATCATTGAATGTGAAATTCCGATGGTGGACAAGGATAGGAAAGATATGTAAGTGACTGATTATCAATTGGGTATAGTCAACTTAGGGAGGCCTACAAGGAATCAACAAATGAATCTCATTGATGTTGTAGCTTCCTCCACAAATTCTAGGATGATCAAGGATAAACAAAGAAAGGATGGGCTTAAGGTGCAATTGAATCAATTGCATAGTTTCTTAAGAGATGTTTCCACTCCCATGTCCCAACAATTTGTTGCCTTGGAAACTCCAGTCTACTTAGCAAAAGAGAAGTTGATTATTTAGTACAAATGAGGAGTAAGTCTGGGATGTTGGATAGATGGATTGACAAGCTTAATCAGGAAGTGGGTGAAGTGTTGGTAAATAGTTTTGAAATCCATAAAACAATACTTGAGTTGATAGAAGAAATGGGTCATCATACTAAAACTCTAGGAGAGTAGGAGGAAGAATATAAGGGGTATGTTCAAAAGATGAAATACATCAGTAAGTTTCCAAAATCAACACTTCTAGAGCAATCAATCCTCGAAGAAGATAATGCAGATTTCTTGGAAAAGGCCTCAAGCATAATTTGGTTTAGGTCTGACTTCATTTATAAACATAGAAATGAAATTCAAGATGCTAGTAAAGACTTAAATGAGCAACTTGATGAATTGGAATTTGTAATAGCCATTTTAGTCAATGTAGACATACCGGTTAAAGAAGGCATGCCTTTGGATCAATTAAAGGAGAAATGGAACAACATATTTCAAGAGGTCATGCAGAAAGAAGATGATGGAGAGGATTTATTGTTGGATAGGCTGATGGATATTAAAGAGGAGGCGAAAGCTGATAGGAGGGAATTTACTAAATTGAAAGATATGTAGGAATTCTCCTCAGCAGAGTTAAAAATAATCAAATTTGAAGATAGCTGAGTCGATGGGCCTAATGTGGACATCCTTCAACAAGTGTTCTCTAGCTATGATGAATATCTTCTTGAGAAAACTATGCAGGAGTGAGTTGGTAGAAAAATGTTCTATTTTTGGCACATGACTTCCCCTTTTTTCTCCTACTTTATAGGGCAATCAACTTTTGAACTGAAGTTTTTCATCAGCCAGTTATGTTCCTTTTCTTGGGCATCAGATTTTGCACAACATGGAAATGAACCTTTGAACTGAAGATCAACCAGTCTAGTTTCTTGATGTGGTTTTGGTTCATTGATTAGTGGACCTCAATTTTTTGATTGAGAGGGATTAATGCTTAGCATGTGTATATGTACTTTTGAGCTCCATGTTGTAAAGGTCAACTGATTGAAGTAGGATTAGCCACCTGATGATAGCAGATAGGATTTTGTAGCTTTGAGGAAAGATACTTTTAAGTTCATGTTTAATTTAGATACACTTTTTATATAGGTTTTTTGTATGTTGGGTTTGAAATTATTGGATGTGGTTAATAAACCATAATCGGTCTGTATGCCAGTGAGTTTGTTGTGCATAAATGTTTCTTATTTGATGCAAATCAATAGGGGAAAATAAATTTTATAGATTATTTCATTAAATTATCTATGAATGGAATTATTATATGTCTGTTGATCTATATTAATGGCAACGAATGAGGAGTTTGTTCTAAATCTTGTAGTATTTTGATGAATGGTTGTGATGATTAAATTAAGCACTATGAATGTATGCAATGGTATGGATTGTTAAGTGAGTTGCATCATGTTATGGTTTTTGATCTGTTAAGAAACACACATTGTTGAGAATATATGTCTGGATGTTAAAGAATTTTGTTCATGTTTTACTGATTTGTTCCTTGATCTATCCTTTTTCTATTTATTTAAACCCACCCATTAGGCATAGATTGATTAATCTGATACAGTTTGTATTCCTTATCACTAGCAAAGGCCCCTTGAATATTACAGTTGCATTGGCCAATTGAGTGACATTAGACAGTTGAGAACCAACTACCAGGAACGTGGAAGTTAGGCTACTATATGTTGTCTTTCTTTTTCAGAAGAAATAGAGTAGAAATATTTTGTTTTATGTTGTTTGTTATATTTTGACCATCAACAAATCTGGCGTTAGAAGGAGGGCCTAAAGGAATAAATTGGCTCAGATTGGGTCATTCTCACCAGATAAGTATGGGAGGATTCTCAGATCCTCTACGAACCTTGAACCATTAGTAGAACTCCAAACCCCAGTTAGATACAGACCCCAAGCTCGTAGAGTTTTGATCCCACCATTGTCACCACCACTTACTCTACCTGGATTTCTACCAAATCCATCTTTACCACCCCAACAACCTAATCCACACAAACCACCACCAGTTCGACCAGTATCACCATCGGTTCGACCAGTATCAACACCACCTGTTCAAGCAATCCCACCACCACCCATGGCTTACTTCATAAATAACCCCTCTCCACTAGGGACTATTCTTGGTGGTATACATGATCTACCCAAAAATCTAGAAAGGTTTTTCCCCAAGTATATGCATGGAGAATCAAGAAGTGTCGAGGAACATATACAAGAATTCAAGGATGCATGTACCCATGCTCAGGTGGCTCACCAAGACATTGTATGTAGGTTTTTTCCTTATTGTTTGGGAGACATGGCATACAAATGGTATCTAAATCTACCCCAGGGGTCTATCCTAAGCTAGGAAGATTTAGAAAATGCCTTTATTAATCAGTTCAGGGTCTATGTAGACCCGACCATCTTGTATCATCAATTCGCTACCATAAGAAAGGAACATCATGAACCAATGTCGTTATTCAACACTAGATTCCAAAGAATGTTCTACAGGTTACAAGACCCTTACTTAGTGGCTGAAAATATTGTCATTCTGGCATATATAAGAGTTGTTGATCGCTTGATTGGCCTATTCTTGTAGACAACTTATGTTGCCAATGACATTGACTCTTTGTCTAAATTTTATCATCTAGCCATTAAATTGCAACAACATATAAGTCTACAATCAGGAAGTTTAGGAGGAGCTCTCCCCCCTATGGGTTATCAAATGCCTAATCCACCTTTGTTCAATATAGTCCCACAGGTGTATTACTCCCAATATGGACCTATTTAAGAGTTACAAGCCTCACCTACCATTCCTTTTTTTGCTAATGGCATTCAAGATTCTTCCCAGCAATTTCAAAACTACCAACAGCAAGGGGGAGGGTCAACTCCTGTTCATTCTCCATCTATAGGAAAGACTGTGCAAAATGAACATAGTGTTCAACTAACCAATGAGGTGGAAACTCTCAAAAAGACTCTATCACAAATGTCCAACGACATGGCACAACATAGACATAACCCCCCACAAAACTAAAATCAGAATTACTAGAATCAGGGAGGTTATAACAACCAAGGTGGTTACTCTAATCAAAATACAAATCAAAACACCAATAGGAACTCCTCTAACCAAAATTATCAAAATTAGAACAAAGGATACAACCAGAGGTCCAACAAAAATAATAGGCAGTGGAACACTGGACCCAACAATGGGGGAGTTCCCCATAACTATTAGTCTGGTGAAGATAAACCACACACTGGTAATGTTGTAGATCTCAATTTCATGACAAATTGGTGTAGACTACATGATACTGCAACACATTCTGAGGTTAATTGCCTAGAAATAGAAAAAATGGTGAAGATTGCGCAAGTTGATTCCCACCCTCCATAAGGAAATTCCAATCAAGATGCTGGGTTAGTAAAAGTACTACTATGTCTTATGAGACCATTGAGGAACAATATCAATTTACCATGTAGGGAGATAATGAACCACAAGAAGATGTGTATGATGCCCAATCCTTCCAGTCTAAAGGTGGTCACTTCCTGAGAAATTAGAATAAGGGCCCATTCACTACATCGGCACCTCCCAACAACATGGTCCCACCTAATCAGAATGCAAATAATATACCACCACCACCAAAGGGTCCTTCTGACTCTCATAATAAAGGTAATCCACCTTCTTTTCCTAAGTATCAGGTTAGGAATGATTCAAAGTTTGATTTTATTGCAGAGCTGCAAAGACAAAGGACATCATTGTCATTCTTTGATATTATGAAATGGTGCCCGCATCAACAGGAAGTTGTGTTGAAAGCCCTGGAGGAGGAAGATCATTCAAAAGGAAAAGGTAAAGTGACTCCAGTGAAGGAGACAAATGCGGCCATCTATAAAGGTAAGACCAGTACCCCATATTTCCTTTTGAGTTTAAGAATCTTTGGAAATAATCTGCATAACTTTCTTTTGGACTCTGGAGCATCGAGTAATGTTATGCCCTTTTCCATTTGCAAGAAGCTAGGATTAAGTCCTGCCTAGACTAATAAGAAAGTGATTCAGTTGGACAAAACTGAGGTTAATGTGGTTGGAGAACTAAAAAATATGCATGCACAGGTTGGATTGGATCCAGGGATCCAAACTTACATAGATACCAAAGTGGCCGATATCCCAGAAACATATGGTATGCTCCTGAGTCGGGAGCTAATGAAGAGTATTGGGGGATATTTTTCTTTGGATTTCTCTCACATGTGGCTGCCCTAGAAAGGGATAGCAACACAGATTAGAATTGAGAGTGAGCCTAGGCTCAAACACATGATTACTGAATATGATTCTCCCAATGAAGTAGCATACTTTGAGACTGAGATAGGAGTTTACAAGCATGAGGAGATCATGACCTTCTCAATACTCAATTCTGATGATAAATTGCCTCTAGAATATAATGACGCAATGATCTTGATCGATGAACAAGTTCTAATAAAAAAATTGCAACAAGATAGGCTGGTATTGGGAGAAGAGATTGATTTGTGTAGTTTATTGCTTCCTATTTGGTGTAGGATACATTATCAAAATCATTTTGAGTTGACATGTCAACCCTACGTAGATATCTTAAACTGTATCTGCCAGCCTCAACTGATTTTTCAAGATCAACCTCAAACACTCACCAATAAATTTCCATTTGAAGCTAAGGATGCTACCATCCTCACTAGAACCAGTCTTTCTCAAGAGAAAGATCCCTCCTGATTTGAGCAAACTCAGGTTCTATGCTCTGAGTTCCAAGAGGAGGTTGAGATATCTCAGTCTTTTTCCCTTACACCCGCCTTGGATACTCTTCCAATGCCTAAGGAATTGATGAAAAATGAATTGGATTGCAACTTAATCCAAGAAGCTGTTCAAGGAGTGATTCTTGAACAAGCTTTAAATATAGAAGAATCTTTAAGTGAACCTTGCCCTAGGTCACTTTCAACTCTTGGTGGCTAGCAATAGTCTGAGCCGCCACCCATCTCAAGCAAGTCATCCCCTGTTATCCCAAAAAAGAAAGAGCTCCCAGCTACAGATCAATTATGGAGTCTTAAATTTGATGGCTCTAAATCCAAAGCAGGAAGTGGAGTAGGGATTGAACTAACCAACATGAAAGGGAACACTTACTTTGCATCTTACAGGTTGTAGTTTGGTTCCATGAACAATGTGCTTGAATATGAATCACTCACTCATGAACTTATGTTTTCCCATCAAAAGAAGGTCACCGCTCTCATGGTAATGGGGGATTCTGAAGTAATTGTAAAGAAGGTACACAACCAGTATAATTGTCACAAAATAATATTGGTTGCATACATAAATAGAATTTGGAATCTGATTGAAGACTTTGACGCTTTTGGGATCATCATCACTCTGATTCCTAGAGAAACTAATCAGATTGCAGATGCCCTCATCATTACTGCTAGCACCTTGGAGCCTATACAAGACACTAAGCTAAAAATATTTTTAGTTGAATTAGTCTCAGTCCCATCTGCCCTGGATAATGTCTAGAATTTTTAGGTATTCGATGATGAACAACATATATTGGCCTTCTTCGAAAGTTCAGATATCTTCAAAGGACAGATAATTGATGAATCTGAGAGAGATCAGGAAGATTGGGATCCTGAGAATGGTGACACAGAAGGAATACTGGACTTGAAAAGAAATAGTATTCTAAAGGGGATGGTAGCTTTAGAAAGGATATTTGACTCGACCCACGAGCTCGTCAAAGGGTGCCCACAAAGAGTGATGGAGGGAATTATGAATCTATTAATCTGACTCACTCGAGTCCTGAAAGGAATGTTCTCATAGGAAAGACTTGTCTTGAAGAAATTAAGAAGAAGATAGTTAAATTTTTGGAGTATAACATTATATCCATTGCTTGGGGGTATGAAGACTTAAAGACCTTTGAAACTTTGGTGATCACACATACCATACCTCTTAAGCTAGAAGCCAAGCCCTTTCATCAAAAACAATGCCCAATCAATGCTTTGATTGAGCCCCTAATTTAGAAGGAGGTGCAAAAGTTGCTATCTCTTAGAATAATCTTCCCAGTCAGACATTCTACTTGGGTTGCGAATTTAGTTCCTGTGTGTAAGAAAAGTGATCAAATCGGGTTATGTATTGATTTCAAGAACTTAAATAAGGCCTTCGAGAAGGATAATTACCCATTGCCTTCTCTTGATGATGTATTACAAATAGTCAATGGGTCCCAGATGATGTCATTTCTGGATGGCTATTCTAGGTATAATCAGGTGCTTGTCAGTCATGAGGACATAATGAAAGTTGCCTTCACCACCAAGTGGGGCACATTTTCCTATTAGAGGATGTCGTTTGGCCTCATCAATGCTAGAGAAACCTTTCAATGTGCAATGGACATAGCATTCAAGGATTTAATAGGTAAGTGTATCATTATTTATGTGGATGACTTAACTATTTTCTCCAAGAGCCAGAAAGACCATGCTGTAGATTTGGGAAAAGTCCTCAAAAAGTGTATAAGCTATGGTGTCTCCCTTAATCCAAAAAAGTGTGTGTTTGGAGTATCTGAAGGAAAAATATTAGGCCATATCATATCAAAAGAAGGGATATCCATAGACCCTGATAGAGTAGAGGCCATCTTAAAGCTGACAAGGCCAGTAAGTAAGAAAGAAATGAGATCCTTCTTCGAAAGGATTAATTTTGTCAGAAAATTTATAACAGGGTTTGCAGAAATCATTAAACCCCTTAATGAGATGATGAAAAAAGATGTGAAAATAGAATGGAGCAATGAGGCCAAATATTCTTTCTCACAAATTAAACAATCAATATCAGAGACACCTGTTTTCACCAACCCAGATTATCTAAATCCCTTCTATATCTATTCTTTCACATCTAATCATTCACGTGCAACTGTTTTAACACAAAGAAGAGGTGAGGGAGTGGAAAGACATATCGCCTTCATGATCTCCCCATTTAAGAATGCAGAAGTTTGGTACCCGCCCCTTGATAAGCAAGCCTTTGCATTGGTTTGAGCAGTAAAAAATTTCAGGCATTACATTCTTTGGAGTCAGATTATTGCCATAGTTCCTAATCCAGCTGTGAAATCCCTCCTGATGCAAAGCGAATTGGGGGGAATAAGAGGAAAGTGGATGGGTATTTTGCAAGAGTTCAACTTAGAAATTCATCCAATGAAAATCATTTGAGGGCAGGGTTTATCAAAGGCAATGGTGGATGTTGACAAGAATATCACATGTCAACGGTACACTATGCAATCGTTCACTAAGGATCCCCAGTACACATATTTGATCTTCTTCCTCCTCAACAATAGATGCCTAGAGGGCATGAATGCTACTCAGAGGAGAGCACTAAGGATAAGGAGTTCTCATTATATGCTCAAAGGGGGATCTATATACAGAAGGAACTTTCAAGGAATTTACTTACGTTGTTTGGATCAGCCATAGGCTAAGCACACCATTAATGAGTTTCATGGAAGACATGGTACATGAATGGATCTGTAGATGCTCTGGCCCATCAAATTCTTAGATCAGACTATTACTGACCTTATGTGTTTTGGGATGCACACCAACATGTCCGGACATGTCATGTATGCCAGACCTCTACACCCAGGGAAATAAACCTGACAATTCCTTTGCAACCAGTGTATAAGGTAAGACTATTCGCTCAATGGGCACTAGAATTTGTAGGTGTCATTAATCCAAACTCTTCTACAGGTCACAAGTTCATCCTAACTGTAACTGACTACTGGACACGCTGGACCGAGGCTCAACCGTACAAAAATAGCACCACATAAATGGTTATCAAGTTTCTAACTAAGAACATCACCACCAAGTTTGGAGTACCATTCGCTCTAGTATGTGATAATGGCCCTGCTTTTTCTTCAACTGAATTTATTCAATGGGATTATTAACATAAGATTGTTTTGAAATATTCATCTAATTACTACCCTTGGGGAAATGGAGTGGCTGAGTCCACTAATAAAAATCTGTTGGAGGTAATAAAAAAATTGCTAGAAAACAATCCTAGGGACTGGCACACTCAGTTGAGATTTTCCTTATGGGAAAATCGAACTCGAATCAAAGCTTCCCTAGGAAATTCACCATTCAAATTAGTCTATGGCCATGACCCAGTCTTCCCAATCCATTTGCAAATACCTGTCCTCAAGTTTATGCAGGAATTTTATACAAAGGATGATAGGATCGAGGTCAGACTAACCAACTTGCTCAACATGGAAGAACATAAAGATGGTGCTTTGTAGCAGTTCTCTAAACATCAAGCTGTCATCAAATGCTGGTTTGACAAGAGGGCCAAGGTAAAGGCCTTTAGGATATTAAATCTTGTGCTACTATGGGACAAGGCTAAAGAGAAGAAGGGAGATCACCAGAAGTTTGATAGACTCTGGTTGGGTCCATATCAAGTAGCTGAAATACTAGGTGAGAATGCTTTTTGTTTGAGTTCCTTGATAGGAGAACCTATTCCATTTCTAGTTAATGGTCGGTTTCTTAAGCATTACTTTGGCTCATGAAGGTTTGATGTTCTAAATAACTGTACTATATTGTATGATATGTAATTAGTTCTTTCTTTTGTTTTTTTTTCTTTGTTTCTTTTTCTTTGTTTTCTTTTGTTTTTGTTTTGTCTTGCTCATTGGGGATCTTCATTTCTATCCATTCCAAGAAAAGAGGTTGTTATTCAAGGTATGCTACAAGCACTAGAAGAGAAATTGATTTAGGTATTTTCAGGGAATATCTATTGAAATATTTCATTCTAAACTCATGTCTTATGACCCTTCTAATGTTGGTTTGAAAAGTTATTAAGGAAAAAGATGCATTGTGAATATCTCATGAATTATGGTCGAAGTCTATCACAAAATAGATAAAAATCTGCCTAAGTATAACCCCTTTTTATTTCAGGGTGGTTGTATCTCTGACTCAAGTGAAAAATCCGATTCAAAGATTGTCATGAAATTCATTGTAGTTCTCAACCCACATTTCAGATCAATTGCACCTAAGTATTGAGAAAAGTTCATAAAGAGTTCCCACAAGTGAAGCCTAAGTAAAAAAAAAGAGAAAGAGAGAAAAGGAAAATTGAATATCAAATGGGTGAATCAATTATCTCTATCGGGGCTATGGATGCCTATCTGGCAGTAGAACAATGCTTTGAGAGAACTAGAGGTATCTCCATCGGGGCTATGGACGCTTGTCTGGCAGCGAAGCAATGCCCAGGATTTCATTGCACAACAGTTGAAGGACTCAACCTATGTAGCTTGGATATTAGGTGTAGTTGTTCAAGAGTGGAGAAAGTGTCTATGAAGAAAGATGCACCATATACGCACACACTCAGATTTAGAATAGTTCATGAGCACATACATTTGAGATTCCAACTCAACCTTATTCTATATATTTGATCTTATTCAAGTTAACATGATTCATAATCTAGAAGGTTTTTGGGTGACTCAATTCTTCAGTGTCTTGAAAAGGGGTAAACCATTTTCCCAGTCGAGTCACCATTTTTTTTTCCTTGCATAACCATCCCATCTTTTTCCTTGGTCAAAATGGGTCCCCCTCTTTGTTTTCTATCCTTGGGTCTCTTTTTTTAACAAAGTTTGGAGTTGTTCTTTCTTCCAACACTTTGTTTTCTTTTGTTCTATTGGAACCAAAACCAGAATGAAATCTAGATTTGAAACCTGTTTCACGTTTCATTCCCTGACTCCTTCCTGATTTTGATCTCGCTTGTCTCTTTTTTTGTCTCTTCGGTCTATCTTTTTTTCCTTTCGAGGAACCAGGGCCGGAATTGAAAGTTTGGGATTTATACAAAGTTCCAAACTTGTTTCCATCCCACCTCTGCCTTTAAATTTTTGGTTTGTTTGTTTGGACTTGGGATCGATGTTGTTTTCCTTGTCTTGATCTCAGTGTCTTCCTTTTAGTTCTTTCTTTCATTTTCTTCATCGTTGGCGGAACTAGAATTGGAACCAGAACCAAACTTAGAACTTGGACAATTTTTTCAAACCTAGTTCTCATTCCACTTCTGCTCCCGCCTTTCTTGTTGCTATCTGACTTTACTTTGGTCACACAATAGTTTTGTGCCTGTTGTCATCGTGATTCTGCATCCGACCTACTGCATTAATGGCATTAATTATAGGTACCTCACACGTATGAAATTGGATTTTAACCTTAATTAAGGTTAACTCACTAGTTATTATTATTGATATCGAAACAGAGTTGAGGTAGAGCATTTGGGAGCATGATTCAATCAGAGGTCAAGCATTTTGCAGAGTGGATTTGCATCAATAGCCAGCCTCTTGGATTGCTTTTCGAGGTAGGGTTTTTGTTCTTTTTTTTCTTTGTTGTCATTCATTGTGTTTGTTTGGTCTGTCATTCTTCACAGGGTTCGTGAATCCTTTTGTTTGAATCCTTTCTTGTTTTCTTTGCTTTTCTTTTCTTTTCTTTTGCTTTCTTTTCCTTGTCTTCGGTTTGTTCTCTTTTTTTATTTTATTTACTGTTGTTGTTTTCTCATTTTTTTTTGCTTTGCAATAGTCATTTTGCTTTTTCTTCGTGCCCGTAGCATTGTGCCCTTGGTTTTTTTGGGGGTCTTCATCATCTGCTACATGGTTTTATGGTGTTCTTTGATTCATTACTTTACTTGCCGATCCTTTTGCATGTCGACTCGTTATTTTTAGTAGGGTTAAATTGTGCCCTAATTGTTTAAGCCAAAGGTTTTAATAATCTAGGGTTTTGCGCGTCCCTATTAGTTTTAAAATTGTGCCCTAGTTGCTATTTTTCCCCTTAGGCATATTGGGGATGGTTTAATACTATTATTTTAAGCCTCCTTAGCTTGTCAGGTGACCTCATTTTTGGGCCATAATGTCATTCGTTCTACTGTCGAACTTTTTAATGACATCATGTTTGTTTTAACAGGAGTCAGATCCAGGATTAGTTTTGTTCTCAAACCTTTGTTTACAATGGATGTCAGATCCATCTCCGAGCCCGCTTCTGATGAATTATAAATTATCAAAATATCTTTCACTTTGATGGAAGTGGAAGCGAAACGAGATATGGATTTGGACCTTTTGTATGTATCGGATCCGATTTTCATTTTGATCGCGGTCTCAATTATCATTCTGACTCCGCCTCTGATCCCGCTATATGGTTTTGTGTGAGTTCAATGTCCATTCCAATCCTGACCCAAACAGTACTTTAAAGCCTTCTAGGGATGTCTTCTGCCTGGTCCCACCTCTGCTAAGTATGAAATTTTTACTAAGTGTGAAGAAAGTATATGAAAGGTGAGATCTCTAACCTGGTTTTTCATAATTTTGTGGATCTAATATTGGGTTTTGTTGTAGTAATTAAAAGATGTTAGGAGCATCGGGTGAGGCTTCTCAAAGTAGTCAACCTATGGCGAATTCAAGACCAGGAGCAAAGCTAAAAAGGTTAAGCTAGTGCAACTCCCTTATACCTTGACGTATAAGCATTAGAGTCTTGCCATCACTACTAGTAAATTGGATTCTGATTGGGCGGACATAACTGATACCAACCTGGGTCCATTCCATTGCGAGGAGTTGTACTTGGAAATGTTTTCTCAAGAAGTAACAAGGAGGACCCAAAGAATTTTTGAATCTGGCTTAGCTCATATTTTTATATTTCCTCTATCAATCCATTGTCCTGAATTAATAATGACAATAGTTGGAGCCTATAATCCTGCTACTAGATAGTGTGTGGATTCGCAGGGCAATGGCATCATTGATCTAACTCTGCAAATGTTTTAGTTCATGTTCAATGTGCCCAATCCAAAGAATCCTAGGCAACTCAATGAGGTGGAGACCTTGAAAATATATAGTAATCATAAGGAGGCCAACAAAACTTATTTGAATAAGAAATGGATGAGAACTAAGAAAAGTTCTCTTATTATGCTTCCAGATCAGCCTAAAAGGGTTGAATTCAACAAGGAGATTGAGGACATTATAATGATGCTATCTAGATTGTTTGGGAAAAGTTATGCTCTTCACTTTAAAGAATGGATGTTCCCATTCATTTAGACAATCCTAGATGGTAGGCAACACTTTGATTGGCCCATGATTGTGTCTGAAAGCATACACAACCAAAAGATTAGAGTGAGAGAAACCAAGAGTTTCTTCATGAACTCTTATGTGATTTATGCAACAACAAGAAGAGACATCTTTTCGAGTTTAAACAAAGTGGGGATTTTGGGACAAGCTGATGAATAGAATAAAGTGTGGAATCATTATGATCAACTCACCTTGCAAACTTTTGAATTGCATTGCAAAAGGGTTAATGACACATTTTTTATATGTCATTATTAACCAGCTTACGGGAGATGCACGATATAGATTGAGCCAGGAGGCCATGGAATTCATCACAGAGTGGGGATATTTGTTTATCCAATACCCCAAGTTTACTTATTTCAGGCTGGTTGGATTTGATGGTCACCCTCACCTACTCCCTAGATGTTGCAGCAATAGGATTGTTTGAATGGACTTCCTTTATCAAGCTTTGGGGGTTAATTCTAAATTTGATATAAAGCATAAGCCTAGTTGTCATAAGTTCCCCATGAAGTTGGGTGAATATAGTTGTCCACACCTAGTGGGAGCTAAGGTTGTTTGCAATGAATTGATGCATCTGAAGTTGGGCTTGTACACTACAAGGAATCACTTTCATCCAAAGAAGAAGATGAACGCTTTGCTTGCTTCTATTTTTGATAAAAACTTCAATCTATTGGAGGACTTTTGGAGTGATATTCAGGATGAGTATGACTTGAGGAAAATAAATTATGAAAGGTTTCCTATCCCTCTCATGGTTGAGTATGGGGTCAAGGTGGACATTCTTGAAACATTATCACGTGATGGGGTGGTTTTGGATCCCCAATATGAGGTACACAATATAGGTACCAAGAACTTGGATCCTGTAGATTGGGATGCAGAGGAGACCATAGATATTAAATAAATAGAAAGGTCAGTGTTGGATAGAAGCATCCAATGGGCCATGCTAAGAACCAAGGAGCCTGGGGTCAAAATTCCAAGAAAAGAAAAGGTGCAGGTACCACTCAAGGGTAGAAGAGGATGAAAAGAAGAATTCCTCCCAAGGATCCCTTGGAATTCTTCCCTCTTATTATAGAGGAATTTCAACTTGAAGTTCTGGCTCAAGATCTACCCGAAGCACATGAAGAAGAAGACCCAATAGGACTTGGGGCCTCAACATCTATTGTAGGTGATTCATCTACTCAACCCCTTCCTATAGAGTAGCCAAATGGAGAAATTCCTAGGGGAACTCTCCATAAGGAAGCTGAAAATTTGAAGGGAAAGGGTGTTGAGGTTGAAATCCATGATGTAGAGATAGACTCTGAGGATACTTTGTCAGATAAGGAGACACTGGAGGAGACACCTCTTGATGAAATTGAGGATGTATGAATTGAGCATTTTTTGACAAAGGAGGACCAATGGAAGTTGGTTGAAGAAGCTAAGAGAGAATTAGATGCAAAGGGACAAGCTAAAGCATTGGCAAAACAGTAAGGGTCGGATGTCAAAGCACAAGCTGAAGCATTGAAAAAACAACAAGAAATGGAAGCAAAAGCCTAAACTGATACATTATTTCAGCAACATCAATTAGAGGCTAAACAAAAAGTTGATGAGTTGGCCAAGTAGCAACGACAAAAGGAGAAGGAGCTCAAAATAAAGGAGGACAATGACAAGTTAGAAATGCTGCAAAAGATCCATGATCTTGAAGAAGATAAGGCTAGAAAAAGAAGAGAAAGGGAAGCCCTTGAGGCTAAATTTAAAATTGTTGAAGAGGCCTATAAGAAAAGGGAAGAAGAAGAACACTTGCAAAAGGAATCGGATGTTGATGAGCTTGCTAAGCAACAAAAAGAGGAAAAGGAAGCATGGGACAAGCTCAAAGACTTGGAGAGAGAGAGAGATAAATTTCTTGAAGAAAATAGGTTAGAGGAAGAACACTTCAAAAAAGAACAAGAAGATAAAAGGATGTAGGAGTAGAAAGATAAGGAAGAGGCCAAGAGGTTTGCACAAGATAATGCAAAAAAGGAACTACAAAATGTGCAAGAGGTTGATTCTCAACCTAAAGCTACTTTATTGAAGCCACTATCTTCTACCACTTCTGCCTCTTCCTCTACAATGATGGCTACCACTCCTAGTGCTCCTATATGGTTAAGACTAGATCTTGAGAAGAAGCAGATAGCTCCACCACAACCTCTTAATTGGAAAGAAATGATGAAGGAGATAGAAAAGGAGAGACGTAAGAAAAAGGTGAGGGTTCTTCATTCCACAAGGCTCACGGAGGCAGGAGAGGTGATTGTTGAATGTGCAATTCTGATGGTGGACAAGGATAGGTAAGATATGCAAGTGAATAATTATCAATTGGGCACAGTCAACTTAGGGAGGCCTATAAGGAATCAACAAATGAATCTCATTGATGTTGTAGCTTCCTCCACAAAGTCCAAGATGATCAAGGATAAACAAAGAAAGGATGATCTTATGGCGCAATTGAATCAATTGCATAGTTTCTAAAGAGATGTTTCCACTCCCATGTCCCAACAAGTTGCTGCCTTGGAAACTCCAGTCTTACGCAACAAAAGAGAAGTTGATGATTTAGTAAAAATGAGGAGTAATTTTGGGATGTTGGATAGATGGATTGACAAGCTTAATCAGGAAGTGGGTGAAGTGTTGGTAAACAGTTTTAAAATCCATAAAACAACACTTGAGTTGATAGAAGAAATAGGTCATCATACTGAAACTCTAGGAGAGTAGGAGGAAGAATATAAGGGGTATGTTCAGAAGATGAAAGACATCAATAAGTTGCCAAAATCAACTCTTCTAAAGCAATCAATCCTTGAAGAAGATAATGCAGATTTCTTGGAAAAGTCCTCAAGCATAATCCAGTTTAGTTCTAACTTCATATATAAACATAGAAATGAAATTCAAGACGCTAGTAAAGACTTGAATGAGAAACTTGATGAATTGGAAGTTGTAATAGCCATTTTAGTGAATGTAGACATACCAGTTAAAGAAGGCATGCCTTTGGATCAATTAAAGGAGAAATGGAAAAATAGATTTTAGGAGGTCATGAAGAAAGAAGATGATGGAGAGGATTTATTGTTGGATAGACTGATGGATATTAAAGAGGAGGTGAAAGTTGCTAGGAGGGAATTGACTAAATTGAAAGATATATAGGAATTTGCCTGAACAGAGTTAAAAATAATCAAATTTGAAGATAGTTGGGTCAATGGGCCTGAGGTAGACATCCTTCAACAAGTGTTCTCTAGCTATGATGAATATCTTCTTGAGAAAACTACGTAGGAGTGAGTTGGCAGAATTTTTTTCTATTTTTGGCACATGACTTCCCCTTTTCTCTCGTACTTTACAGGGCAATCAACTTTTGAACTGAAGGTTTTCATCAGCCAGTTATGTTCCTTTTCTTGGGTGTCATATTTTGTACAATAGGGCAATCAACCTTTGAACTAAAGATCAGCCATTCTAGTTTCTTGATGTGGTTCTAGTTTCTTGATTAGTGGATCTCAATTTTTTGATTGAGAGGGATTTATGCGTAGCATGTGTATATGTACTTTTGAGCTCCATGTTGTAAAGGTCGGCTGATTGAAGTAGGATTAGCCACCTAATGATAGCAGATAAGATTTTGTAACTTTGAGAAAATATACTTTTAAGTTTATGTTTTATTTAGATACACTTTTTATATAGGCTTTTTTAATGTTGGATTTGAACTTCTTGGATGAGGTTAATGAACCATAATTGCTTTGTATGCCAGTGAGTTTTTTGTGCATAAATGTTTCTCATTTGATGCAAATCAATAGGGGAAAATAGATTTTATAGATTATTTCATTAAATTATCTATGAGCGGAATTATTATATGTCTGTTGATCTATATTATTGGCAA
This sequence comes from Sequoiadendron giganteum, assembly GCA_007115665.2. Classification (NCBI taxonomy): domain Eukaryota; kingdom Viridiplantae; phylum Streptophyta; class Pinopsida; order Cupressales; family Cupressaceae; genus Sequoiadendron; species Sequoiadendron giganteum. The sequence continues at coordinate 261,217,143 of CM021108.1, forward strand.
TGAATGAGGAGTTTGTTCTGAATCTTGTAGTATTTTGATGAATGGTTGTGATGATTAAATTAAGCACTGTGAATGCATGCAATGGTATGGGTTTTTTCTGTGAGTTGCATCATGTTATGGTCTTTGATCTGTTAAGAAACACTCGTTGTTGAGAATATATGTCTGGATGTTAAAGAATTTTGTTCATGTTTTGCTAATTTGTGCCTTGATATATCATTTTTCTATTTATTTAAACCCCCCCGCCTCCCCGTTAAACATAGATTGATGAATCTGATACAGTTTGTATTCCTCATCACCAACAAAGGCCCCTTGAATATTACAGTTGAATTGGCCAATTGAGTGACATCAAACAATTGAGAACCAACTACCAGGACCTTGGAAGTTAGGCTACTATATGTTGTCTTTCCTTTTCAGGAGAAATAGAGTAAAAATATTTTGTTTTATGTTGTTTGTGCTATTTTGACCATCAACAGTTAGCCCACAAAATCCTTATCAGATTCCCTTTTAACTTTCAGTTGAAGTAATTATGTTATTCCTACATCCATGTCTCCATCTTCTTCCACTCTCATATGCTTAACTATCTACAATGCTAGGAGCTCTAATGAGATTAGAAGGATCACTTCCTTGGCAAATACCAAAGTATATGGGGATATCCCAATTATTTTCTTGGGAGTGATCTGATCAACCCATAAGACCGATTTCAAATTCTAATGTCATTTCTTGTGATACTTTGAAACCGTCTACTTAATTTTTCTAATTATTTTGTTTATAAATTTCATGACAAAGAATTTTAAATTAAATGTCTCTTTCTTTATTTAAACTTGATTATCTACAATAATAACCCAATATTTGAACATATTAAACTCAGCCCCTTAAAACAAAATTATTTTTAAATGCAATATTAATTTAAACTCAAGCTTCTCTATACATTATTGAATTAAACTCAACCTTATTAACACACTAAAAATGGTTAAGACAATATTTGTGTTATATGGATATGCATGGGATTGAAGCCATGAAGTACACTAAACATAATATGCTTTAATGGAATTTTACAGCTGAAGGAGATCCCCTTGGCTGCAATGTGACCATCAACCCATTTTTCATGTAGAGAGTAAGAGCCAACTTGGGCACCACAACATGTCCTGCCGTCATCTTCATCTTGAACCTCCAGATTATAGTCGTTGTGATCCATTTCATTACGTAGTAACCAAATTCCTTTCCAAGGCAAAGTCTCAGCCCACCATTAAAGACCGGTTATTTATAAGCCGACTCACTAACGAAGTTTCCACCCCTGTCCAGCTACCTCTCCACCCTAAATTCCATGCAGTCTATACCCCGTATGCTCTCCATTCTTCCCATGACATATATGGAATATATCAGCTTGAAGCCCTTTCTTAAATACGTGTCGTCGGGAAGCCTATCATCGAAATTGACATGTTTGAAGTCGAACGAAATGGAGGGGAACAGTCGCAACGACTCCGTCAGCGTTGCCTGCAAATAATTCATCTGCTTCAGCTCGTCTACTGTAAAATTCAGGTTCGTTGTATTCATGGAACTGTTTGATCCTTCAATCGTTTGATGGTTAAGTAGAGAAGTCGAGGATCTTTTTGACAAGATGGACCAAATCTCTCCCAGGATGTGTTCTTCGAGTTGTGGGTTGCGGAGCAGCAACCCGAAAATACCAGGAGAGCGCCACAGACGAGGTGTCCCATCCGGCCATAATGAAATTAACCATTATTTCCCGCAGCTTTTCGTCTGTGTAAAGGCGGTCACCGCGCTCCGTCTTGTCCTTCACGAAGGCCGAAAGAAGGTTGGTCTCGACTCGATCAGAGTAAGAGGAGTTCCCAGTTGGAGACCCGATTGTTTTGTCCAGAAATCCCTTGATGGTAGCCAAAGACCTGTGGAGCTTCCCCTCGGGTCCCGAGTGGAAATACCGCATGAGCCTCCAGACTACTGGGTGGATGAAAAACCTCAACATGGTGATCTCCGTGGCGTCCTCAAACGCTCTGGAAAAATCTCAAGCTTCCACTTCTATGCCCGCCAAATAGCTCGGGTTGACTCCTAACATGTACACGTTATCGAAGGTAAAGCGTAAGAGCACGTCCTGCAGATCAATTGGTTCGCCCGACCGGGTGGTTACTTCGAGAAGTGGCAGCAACTGGTTCTGCACGAGCTCTTCAACTGACGTGGCCATTATCATCCTGAATGAGGGAGTGTTGAGCTCAATATTGGTCGTCTTCCTCTGCGCTTTCCACACATCGTCGTCAACGTTGAAGATGTCGTCGCCCAGAAAATAGTGCCCTACAACCCGGAAATAGCACCCCTTTGGATAATTATTAAATTTGAGCTTCATGACGTGCTCCAGATTGGCCAGGTCCGCTGTCACAACACAGGTCATGCCGCTCAAGACCAACCCCTTGGAATAAATGGTTCCTCTGCAATCTTTTAGGACTTGCGTACTCAAGTCGTGGACTTCATTTAGGTGAAGAGCCAGTAGGGCCTGGCTTAAACGTCACACACTAAGTCTTTGACTTAGTGGCTGTTTTTTGTGGCCTTCTAATCTTTTCGCTTTTTTAAGTTTCCGTTTTGGTAAATTTCATTGATGATAAATTTATCTCGCTTGAACTGTTCTAATCCTCTAACGTAAGAATATTGCTTTGTTACAACCTTCCCATTAATATATAAGATACTTAAATTATTTAATAATTATTAAATAACATTTAAAGTATATTTAATATTGTTTTATAATTATTTAATATTATTTAATTAATAATATATTTTTGTTAATATTAAATTAATATAATTTAAATAAAATTAATTATTAATAATAAATAATATATTATATATTATTAATAGTATATAATATATTATTTATGATTAATAATTAATATTATTTAGTATTATATGATATATTTAATAATTATTTAATGTTATTTAATTAAATATATTATTGATATCCAATAATTATAATTTTAATAATATAATAAATGTTTTATAAATAATATTAAATAATTATTAAATATAATTTAAATAATATCAATTTTTTCCTTATATAATAATTATCATTTTTATTATAGAATATCTTGAAACATATTCTTCTACACCATCTTTTTCTCCTAAGCTATAACCTTCTTTATACTATATTCATCTTTTGAAATTCTCTTTATCTTCCTATTATCCATCTCATTAATTAATGTCTTCAATATATAATGTGTTGCCTTTCACAATAGTTTCCTACTTATCCATAAATTCAAAGGGTTTCATACTTTTTCTACCTTCTACTTTTGTTTATTGTCAAATAACTCAGTATTGGCTAGATATATCTTCACCTAACTGACTTTATATTATTGGATATCATTCTCCATCTCTCGCATACCACTTCCTATTCTATGGGCCCTTATACTGACCTTAATTTTTCTTATAAAATCTTAGCAAATATATATATATTTTTTAAAAAGGTAAATGTATTAATTACTATATTATATGATTAAATATATTATATATTTAATATATTTAGACTATTATTTAGTAATTTTTAAATAATTTTAATTAATAATTATTAAATAATATTAATATTTATTACAATATTTTATGTTATCAAATTATTCAATATATTTAAATGTTATTTCAACTATTGGTGGTGAATTATAATGGCCATAGTCAATATCAATTATTGAGGAAAACAAAAATTAGTTAGCGAAATGAACAAGTTAAGTAAGCCCCATGTATGCCACCTAAATAGTCAACGTTTAACTTGTTCCTTTCATTAATTGACAATGATCATTGACCATCTTCATAGAAATTCAAATAATATTTAATAGTTTGATTATAATACTTAATATTGTATAATAATTATTAAATAATAACTTAAATAATTTAAATATAATTTAATTATTTAACATATACTATATTTACCAATAGTCTCATGGTGTGATGGTTAAATAGTTGTAATATTGCTTTTGTCATCACATTGGGTTCACCAAATGTAACTCAGATTTTTCTATTGAGTAATCCTGTTGGGAAAATGTAGCATGGTGCGAATTGGTTAAATATCCCACCATCTCTTCAAAACGATTGACATCTAAATCAGTAGGGATAGTTGTGTTCTGCAAAGCTTTATCGAGAATGGCTCAATGCTCAGGTGATAAGGTCAATAGTTCCAAGATAGATATTTGCACAGGGGTTTTACTCAATTGATCAAGAAGGTTGTACTTGAACTTGGAAGCTTGTGTAGATGGCTCAGAAGAAGGACTTGGAATAGTGATCTTGGTTCAACGTGTGTTGACACTACATTTTGGAGGCTTCTTAATGGTGAAGGTATCGACATGCTCATCTGCAGCGCGGAGGCTATTTATAATCTTTCCTTTTCCATAGTCAAAATTGGTATTTGCGTAATTGGTTGATGGATTGGTCTTAGTTCCCGAACCAGAGGCTTTTCCTTTTGTGTGGTCATGTAATGGGTCCTTGAAGACCTTATGATCACTGTTCTTGGTGTTTTTCTATCCACCGACCTCCATGGTTTCGTTCTCAACAAAGTCTTGGATAATGCCCTTGAGTTGGTGACAATTTTGTAGGATGTGTCCTTTTATTTGATGATATTCACAATGGGCTTTGTCATCCCACCAGGAAGGTTTAAATTGTCCAGGATCATATTCTCTTAGTTCCAACGGTTTGATGAGATTGTGTTTAATCAATTCTTTGTAAATAACCTCGATCGGTTGTCCTAGAGGAGTAAATTCACGTGTTGGAAATCTTCTTTGAGGTCATTGTTGCTGTGAATTTTGGAGATAGTTAGCCGTTTGATCTGGATTATCCATTGTGTCTTGATTTTGGTTGTATCCTCTCAGTGTGATAACTGGCCTTGTATATATGTTTTTAGCATCGACAATGCCATCATTTGTAACATTCTTGTTTCTGGACCAGAATTGTCTTCTATCATTTGGCGCGTTTTGATTTTGGACAATAGGATTCCTACCTGGTACCTTTATTTCGCCTTTGTCAATAAGGCCTTTCTCAAGGATGATGCCTTTCTGTACCAAGTCTAGGAATGAGGTACAACAATGTACTCTTAAATCACTCCGCAGTTTTGGATTGATGTTCTCTAGGAATATCGTGACCTTTTGTTTCTCTGGTATCTCAACTGGACATCTGCTAGCTAGACTTCTCCACCTCTGAAAGAAAGTGGTGAAAGTTTCACCATCTTCTTGTGTCGTGTGGCACAAGGTTGCTATTGTTATCTCATTGTCTATGTTGAAGGCGAAATGTTTGACAAACTTTTCAGCTAATTCTCCCCAAGAGCGTATACCATATGGTAGTTTAGAAAACCATTCCAGTCCTATCCCAACAAGGGTTCATGGAAATAGTCTCATCAGATATGTGGGGTCATACGATATGTCCATGCATGTTGTTGAGAACTCCCTAATATGTTCTAGAGGATTCTTTTTCCCATTATACTTAGGCAAAATCGGTATAATGTATCCATGGGGAAAAGATGTCATGTAAAGCGCTTTGTCAAATGGACATGGACATAAGTCTTGTGCTAAGATAGTTCGTTTGCCTGACATAGACATATTATCCATTTGTTGTTGGAGAGTTTGCATTTGATTCTGAAGGACATCGACTTGTGTCAAGGACATGGTGTTGGCATTGTTCGGATCAATGTAGACGTTCTGATATGCCATGTTTTGTGACGGGTTGTGATTTGGTGAAGGAATATATCCCGTTTGAATAGTCCGTTGTGGGATAGGAATATATCCTGTTTGAATGGTTTGACTTGGGATAGGAATATTCTTTCCCACCTTGGATCTCTTACCAATCGTGTTGGTGCCAAAGGGGTTGGATGAAGTTGCTCCCGTCGTAAATTGTAAACCTTGTGTTATGTTGAAAGGGGTTGTGTTTACAATTGACGATGTCTGAGTTGGTATGCCAGTTGGTATTGTTGCGGTGATTTGGGGCATAGAACCACTTGATGTCACTATTTGCATTGGTTGGGTAGATGTCGTTTTCAATGTGTGAACGTCAAATCCTAGTGGTAGTGTGGTACCTTCTACTAGCAATTTTGCTAGATAGCGTTGGGGATCATTTGCCAAGCACTCATCCATGAAGGATGCAAATTCAGGATCTTGGACTGCAGACTCTATGTCTTCAACAAAGACTCGTCCATTGGCGTCTCTAGTGACAAATTTATCAAGCAATGGTTTGTGTGGTTTGTTCTTCCTAGGTGGTTGAGTGCTGAAAGGATTTATAAACTCATTGGGGTCTGCCATTTCTTTGTGCCTCTTTTGAGACCTTGTTTCAACCATAAAAAATTTGCTCAAAATGGGGTAATGCAGACTATGCCTAAGAACTGATATGACCTAATTCTATGTTTTTGGATTTTTTTGGACAATAAGGATGTTGCTAAAATGATTTCTAGAAAGACGTATACTAAGATGACGTATGGTAAGACAGACAAGATGTAAGACCTCGTGTAGACTCTGATTCTAAAATGGGTATAACCTACCTCCTATGGAGTAAATGCATGCAAGGATTTGTTTTGACCAAGGAACCTGATTGTAGGACAAATGACAATTGACAAGGTGAATTTTCCAAACTAGACTTGTTGAGCTGAAAAGATTCACTCGATAAGACTAAGGTGACTAGGTTCGATGAGTGTGACAAATCGGGACATGAATTTATCCAAAGACGAGGAAACTTATCTATGCTGTGATATGCAATTTCCTAGGGAGTATCTAGATGCATGCAACTTAGGATGACAATGACGAAGACGTGGATTGTAACTAAGATTTCCAAGGAAGTATCTATATGCATGTGACTTTGGATGACTATGACGAAGACGTGGATTGTAACTAAGACGTATATAACCACCTAATGGATGCAATATTTTTGAGCAAAATTTTGACAGTTTCTATTCGGACTCAGTTTGCAGTTTTGATTGTTCTCTGATAACAGGCAGATGCGGTTTACCTAACAGTTGCGATTCAGGATTTGACAGTTGCGGTGTTTCTGATAGTTGCAGTCTTTCCGATGACAGTTGCAGTTCAGTATTTGATAGTTGCGGTGTTTCTGACAGTTGCGGTCTTTCCTAGGACAGTTGTGATTTACCAATTCACATGCGTTTTTCCTATTCTGGACTCTAAAACTAGTTATCCTGATAGACACTTGCGGTTCGGACTTTGACAGATGCGGTTTGCATGGACACATGCGACTCAGGATGTGACAGATGCGCTTTGAAACTTCAAGATTGTGAAAATTATGATAAACAGATGCGATTATTCCCCTAACAGATGCGACTCTCTAATACAGATGCGGCGATTAAACTGACAAATGCAACTCTGTTCCTGATAGTTGAAATTTTTTTTCGAAAGTTGTTTGACTGACTTTGTTTGTTTGATCAAGATTTTGGAAAATACAGCAAACAGCAAACACAACATTCAAAGTATTTTCAGTTTTGTGATGAATGGGGGCTATTGAGACTCGAAAAATATTTACACCCTAGGTTTTTAGGACAATACTTGTTGAATTCTTACTTGGATTTCTCTAGCTACACATATTTACGCTGGATGATTAGTAGCTTGACCCCACTGGCTCCCCTCGATGGCACTCACTTATACGGGGCAGCCAAGCTACAGTACCCATGAATCTCCCATGGCATACTTTTCATCTCTACACGTAAACCGTAAGATTGTAAGATGGCTTCACAGGTCCAACCTGCTGCACCAACAAGTAGATAGGATTTTGGTAACTCTACAATAAGGCTTTTAATTCAGGCATTCCGTTCGTGGGACACTAACCAACATCAGTGAGAGTCCATTTCTGTCCATCTTGTCGGATTAGTGCGCGTGATTCTTGGGGTTTCTCTAAGAATCCACTTTTATATACCGGTTGGAAGTCGCTTGGCTTTAGCGTGCTACCGGTCTGAGTCGTCTTGGGGTGAGTACTTTTTCCCACCAAGACAGGCCCAAGTTCTAGAGTCAGCAACCATTTCTCTTACACCCAGGATCGCATGACTCCGCAAGGGGAGAGGATACTTCTGTGTACTGAATCGTAAGGGTTTACAGATATGTGCAAAGCACCAAACAAAGAAGACAGTGGTTCTTTTTATTCCAAAAGACAATTTTATATCTATCAAACAGAAAATTCATTTTAAACCCACACGATGATTATCTATCTACCAAACAAAATCTTATTTAAATAAATTAACACAAAGGCATTAGGTCTTACATGCAATTTATCAGTAGTTCATAGTCTTCAGCTTTCATCCTGCAGAAAAATTGTCTTGGGTTTTAATTGTCTTCAAAGCTTCATCCTGCAAACACTATGTTATTCCTTTAGAATTTATTTAGCTCCAAGTTGTTTTTTTCCACTTGCTCCAATGTGTGCTTTGAAGTATTTTTTTTTTTCTGCACATGCACAAACCGAACAAAGCCAAAACCCTAATAGCTAGTCAAGACAAATCTGATTTTTGGAAATATTTTTGATAGTAAAAATAAAACTACAGAGAATAGACCCATACTTAAATTTCAAGAGCTTTCCAAAAATGTAAATAAATCTGAAAGATTGTATGTTTTGCACTTGAAATTAATTTTTTATGAAAAAATCATAAAAAAATTATTAAAAATTTAAAACAAATCAAAAAAATCTGATTTTTTCACTGAAGGTGCCTGACATAATTTCAAATCTGCATAAAAAATTTCGTGAATAGATCTGTAACCTTTTGTGAGATTCAAGCAAATATTTGTGAAACCATAATTGTCAAATATCTATTGTTTGAATAAAAAAAATTTATCCAAATTGAAAACCTAAAGAATAGACCCCTATTCAAATTTAAATCTCTTTCCAGAAATGTAAACATATCCAAAAAATTCGACAAATTTCTCTCAAAATTGATATTTTATGAAAAATAACAAAAACATTATAAAAAATTCAAAACATCACCAAAAAATCTGATTTTTTTCGTGAAAGCTCTTGAGAATGTTTTCTACTTGCAAACAAATTTTTGTGAAAACATATGTAGCTTTGTAAAAGTTATGGTTGAATATGTCGGGTTCACCAAATGTAACTTAGATTTTTCGGAATTGTGGAAGATGCTAAAGCTGCACAAGATTAAACATCAATTCTAATCTAAATAAAACAACAAAGAATGATAAGTAAGCATGATTAATCTAAACTAATAAAACTAGAATGATCTCACCGAATATGCAAATACTTCCTCGATTTATCTCAATTGCCCTTCTCCATCTTGCTGTATTGTTATTCTTGCCCTCAGATTTCTGTGTGTTTGAATGCAAGCATAACTTCATCGAGTGTCTCAGAAAAATATTGAAGATTGTTTTTATTCTCAAAAGTGTATAATGATTTCTAGAGGAGGAATAATGATCATGACAGGCCATTTTATAGATTTTGTGTTTTCAAATGATCGGCTCAGATTGAAAGAGAGATCGACGGATGAGATTGATGAATGCCATGCGATGAGTTATGTGACAGATAGAACGCGAGTTAGAATGTGAGTTCAACTGTAGGTAAAAACTAATTTTAGAACATGAGTTCCAATCTTCATCTTCAAAAAATAAAAGAAATAGACTTTGTATGCAAAAGCCAAAGTTAGAAGTTGGAGAATAAATGCATGATAAATGCATGTGAATGCAAACTTGAGTTAGTTAATTAAATAAAGATATTTAATTAATAAATATAGATCATGCATATGAGTTGGAACTAGTTAATCGACTAGTTGTGACGGAGAGTTCTCTCATAGAGATAACTCGAGTCAGACGATAAGTGCATGTAAGAGATAACTGAATGTTAGAGGAATGTGACATAATTAATTAAATAATGAATTAAATGTTAATTTAATTCAACATTCGAAATATGAGACTTTCAATTAAATAAATAAAGTGATTTATTTAATTTGGCTGTTGAAAAGGATAAAATGAATAATTAAATAATAAATATTTAATTATAGATGAAAAGGGGTTAAATGAATAATTAAATAAAGATATTTAATTATAGTTGGAAAAGTATGATAAAGGGGAATTAAATAATATTTAATTGATAGATAAAGGAGGAAGAATTAATTAGTTCGCAACATAATTTAATAAATATGATTTATTTAATTAATTAAGTTGAATAAAGGATGATTATGAATTAATAAATTAATTAAAAAGGGTATTTAATTAATAGAGGAAATATATGTTAAAAAGGCAATTAAATAAGTAACATTATTTAATCAAGACGACGGACTATAGAAAATTATGTTGAAATGTGTACTCACAGGCCTAGACCAATTTTCGGTATCTACAACTATATTTACCAATAGTCTCATGGTGTGATGGTTAAATAGTTGTAATGTTGCTCTTGTCATTAAAGTTGGAATGTTATTGTTGAATATTTAAATTGGGGATGAGGTCCCTCTTTTATGACCTCACTAGTTCATAGCTCCATTTACCCCTTCTTTAAAAAATAAAATATTTACTATATTTTTTATAACTTAAAAAATATATTATGTAATAATAATTATATATTTAGTATTCTATAAAAACTGATAATTATTATATAAGGAAAAAATAATATTATTTAAATTATTTTTAATAATTATTTAATATTATTTATAAAATATAATTTATTATACTATTAAAATTATTATTGAATATTAATGATATATTTAATTAAATAACATTAAATAGTTATTAAATATATTATATAATACTAAATAATATTAATTATTAATCATAAATAATATATTATATACTATTAATAATATATAACATATTATTTATTATTAATAATTAATATTATTTAAATTATATTAATTTAAGATTAACAAAAATATATTATTAATTAAATAATTATAAAACATTATTAAATATACTTTAAATGTTACTTAATAATTATTAAATAGTTTAAGTATCTTATATATTAATGGGATGGTAGTGACAAGCAATATTCTTAAGCTAGCGGATTAGAACAGTTCGCGCGTGATAAATTTATAAAGGAATTCGCCAACACGGAAATGGAAACTTGAAAAAGCGAATGGGTTGGAGGGGCCCACACGAAACAGCCACTAAGTCAAAGGCTTAGTGTGTGATGTTTAAGCCAGGTCAAGAAGTAGAGACAGCAGCATGCCCATAGAGGTCACACTGGCAGCGCTATCCTTTTTATCTGCAAAAAGAAATGGAAAACCATGTATCCTAAAAATGTCAGTGCTATGTCCATGGCTTTCAGATTTGATTCTAACTTAATAGAAAAAAGAAACTTATTGAAGTTGCTTTCCATTATCAGAATTTTCTAAGCATTCAAAGGGAGTTACAGTGACGATCTTTTTTGCAACAAAACTGGGTTTTTAAAAACACAACTATTGTGAAAAAGTGATTCTAATCTATCTACCTCAGCTTAATCTACTTTGATATACATCAACTATCAAAAGTAGGCTCTTTAATTTTTGACCTTTTCCAAGTGTTCAATCCATTTATTCCACCAAATTAAATTATTGCCAACATCCTGTCCACGGAATCCAACGTCACCCAATTTATTTTCCTTTGATTTCATTTAAATATGAATAGTTTTGACATAAAGCTTGATAATCTATTATTGTAGGTGTTAAAATAATTGTGATCTGAATTTGGAAAAATGTCAGTTCTACCAATCTCTTTTGCATTGAAATTATCACTTGTCAATGACTTCAATAAGATTGGATCTTGCAATCAAAATTACCCAAATACATCAAAATGCTAATTTTAGTGATAAAAATGTCATCGTCAGTTGGTGTTACACGGATATAATATTTTTTCACTTGGTCCTTCCAAAACTTATTAATCAAGATATCATTTTCATTAAAGCAATTGGTTTCCTTCTTTTACTCAATAAAAAAAATTCTACACTCACAATTTGAGACTTTTTTTTACTCCTCCAATTAATTTTGTAGGATTAATCAAATTGAGACTATTTGAATCCCTCTGCTATTAATTTTGTCGCTTTAATCAATTTTCTTGCAATTTTAATATTGTGAATTTTTTTATTAGATGTTTTAATATTTTCATTCGATTAAATTATGTTATTTATTTGTTGACTAGTTTTGGTAAGATTGATGTGTCATTATTTTTAAAAAAATTGAAGTTTGTTAAAGGTATCTATTTTATTAAAGTGTGGAATATGTTAGAGTGGATAATTTATCTATTCACTATAGCTTAAGTGTATTTGGGTTGATGAGGTTAGACAAAATCTTGTCTAACTGAACGTGTAATCTTTTAGTTCTCTAGTGGTTACCTAGTCATTTGGTAAACCTCATGTGCATAGCTTTTGAGGTTGGAAGACTTTCCATCTCACCTCAAAGGTTACTTTTGTAGTCATTCAACACTTGTCACCAAGGTTGATGACTTGGTCAAATAGGTTGTTGTTTTGCACATTCCAAGTGATCCAAAGGTTGAAACCTATAAGATACTTGTCTACTTATTTGTGTCACATAATGAAGCACTTGTCAATCCACATGATAGGTAGATTGCCTCTTCCTTGCTTATATAAACAAGCTCATATTGTACATTTTAATCAACTATAATGTGAATTAGGTAGTCCTCCTGTTGTCTCCAAGGTGCCTATTCTCTCTATGTGCAGACAATAACAAAAAATGTTTCCTCATGCAGGCGTGAGGATTTAAATATCTTAGGCAGCGGCTTAATAGCCATACACCTCTCTGTGCCTTCTAGATCTCAGGCAGCGGCTTAATCCTCCATTACTCGCGACCTCCCTACATGAAAGAAGCCACGAAATACATGGAGCAGGGAAAGGTGCCAAATTTGTGGTGGAAGGTGGAGCAACTGTTTACAGTCAAAACTGGCGAAATTGTTGGCCACACAACAGTGAAAGGCATCGAACAAGGCATCAAGTCGTAGTTTCCATCACTCTCCACGCCAGCTTGAGCACCTCCTCTCACACGTGGTCTACACAAATTTATCTCCCCACGCGGCTCCTTCGTGACCTTGTCAAAGGCGGCATCATATGCATTCACCAGGCGTCATAAAACCTGTAACCTGCACACCACACTTTGTGCCTCTCAAATGGTTCAGTCAATGATTCCTTGTTTGCAATTGATCTTTGATCTAATTGTAATCTTGTCAATTTGCACGGATTTCCTTTTATAATTTTGGCATTGCTCTCTATAGATTTGATTAATATTTTGGGTCAATTTTTTTATTAAATCTTGGTGACTCCATATGGTTTCATTTTTTGAGAGGTAGTTTAGGCTTAGATTTCTCTTGTTTTTGGTGTAGGATATGACTCGTTTCATTTGATTTTGAGAATATTTCATTAGAAATATTACAATTTTTCTGTTCGCTCAAGAAAAGTCCATTAGGTGAATTGGGTAGTTTGGAGGTGTGGTGTTTTTTTATTATTGTAAAAGGGGGGTTTTTTTCGTTTTTCTACAATTTGCAAACAAAAGGGGGTTTTTTATTAATGGTGGTTTTAATTTTCTATTTTTGTCATTTTATTGAGGTTTGAAAGGCATAATTAATCTATGTCTTCATTAACTATCTCATGATATAAATGACATAAACTTATAAGAACTCAAAAAGAAAATAAGTTTGTAAATACACTCACATAAAGTGCCTCAAAAACTGAATGTGTTCCTTAGGGAGGGAATTTGGGAATTTTGTACTTACACTAAATTATAAAGTGTAGTGGAGGGTTGTGTAGAGCCTTAATTTGACATCACAATTATGGATCCTTGTGATTCTCACCACATGGTGTGTGTTGCCTTCATTTTCCATGTCACAATGATAGATCCTCGTGATTCTCACCTCATGCATTTGTTCCTTGATGCACAGCTTTTTTCAGTTTCTTGTACATCTTTTGGACCTAATTTTGGGTCTAAATTCCTTGCACACTTTTTGCTCGATTGCAGTTATTTTCTTATCTCTCTTAGCATTAAGGGGGGATTATGACATTGTTATGCTAATGCTTCTTTCAATGAAGCAGTGCAGAAACCTTTTTGGTGGGTCGCATAGACCTATCTTGATCTCTCATATGGAGAATTATTTTAGTGGATCATATTTTTTGAGATTCTAGTACTTATGTAGAGCACAATAATGCACATTTTAGTAGTGTGTAACACAAGTCACTCGTGCACTACTCTAGAATCATAGTACTATATGTATTTTTAGCTTCACAAGCATCTGTGTATTCATGGTTGAGTAGTGTTCATATGTTCACCCATGCAATGTTTTGTATCTCTTGATTTAAATCAATTAGTTTACCAAGTTCCTTTCTGTCTAATTTATGTTTGTTCATTTGATTTCATGTTCTTAAGTTTCTAGGGTTTAGTGCATTAGAGTTTGCATTTCTCCTTTGAAGCTTCATTTTAATGGTGAGCCCCCCGTTTAATCACACCTAAAGAAACCACACCCCCTTGTGTGTCCTTCCCTCAATTGAGTCACTTGGTTGAGGGATCTTGGTTTCCTAATGAACTAAAGTGCAAAATAGGTCTTAACCCCCTAGTTCGATCACCCAAAAGGTGGAACCCTATTTCCTTCAGTTCACTCTTATCTTGATCTACATTTCTTGGAGGTTCGTTGATTCCATCAAACACAAGTTCATCTTTGACAAAGCTTGCAACTTCGACATGTTTTAGTAGTTCTTCATTATCATGTTCCTATCACCATGGGACACATTTTTAGGTCTTATCCTTCTCTTATCTCTCTTTTGGAGGATAGTTTTTTTCCCAGTAGGTTTTCTATCTTTCTTCATTTACGAGAGATTGCATTGTACAAGGGTACCTCACTAGGCCTCGTAGCTAGGACCCATTTCTTTTTATATATCGCACTTGTATGATCTCCCCAAGTATCACTTAAGGGAGGTGCTAGATTGAATAATTTATCTATTCACTATAGCTTAAGTGTACTTAGGTTGATGAGGTTAGACAACATCTTGTCTAACTAAACGTGTAACTTTTTAGGCCTCTAGTGGTTACCTACTTTTTTGGTAAACCTCATGTGCATAAATTTTGAGGTTGGAAGACTTTTCATCTCACCTCAAGGTCACTTTTGTAGTCATTCAACACTTGTCACCAAGGTTGATCACTTGGTCAAATAGGTTGTTGGTTTGCACATTCCAAGTGATCCAAAGGTTGACACCTATAAGATACTTGTCTACTTATTGGTGCCACATCATGGGGAACTTGACAATCCACATGATAGGTGGATTACCTCTTCCTTGCCTATATAGGAAATCTCATATTGTACATTTTAGTCAACTCTAATGTGAATTAGGCTGATCATTGTGTGCAAGTATGTTTTTATGGAAGCACAAGGTTTTTTCTATTATGATCTTGGATAAAAATCCTAATAAAATATGATTTCAATATTATATTTTAAAAGTATTTATGCCTTTAGATTCAATACGTGTTGATCTTAGGTAGATTTATTGTGAATCATTTAACTTCACCAATCATTAAGTGATCACATTAATCAACTCTTATTTAACATAGATAACAATCTCCAAAATTATTTTTACTAGTAGATTTTAATTTTAAAAATGTAAGTTAATCAATAATTTAATAATAACACATTATATATATATATATATATATAAAATTCAAGTATATATATTTAAAGCTTAGATAGGGTATATAAGTGTAAAGGATAAAATTGTCTACTTGTTCTTTTTACTCTTAGCTTTTTATACTCATTTTAAATTTTATTGTCATTATATTAGCCTAATCTTATTTTGATTTATTTTGTGGCTAAGTTGACCTTAGATTTGGTTATATTAGTCATTACTAGATTCTTAGCTATCAGTAGTCCAAGCACATTTATTTTACAGTCATTTATGTACCTTGGACTAGATTCTATGATAGATCTCTCTTAAATATATGTTTACACCTACATTCTTGTCCTCCCAATTCAAATCTTATTCTTTCTTTATTGATATAATCCTCTTTAAAATTATGATTATCAGTCATAATCTTCCATGCAAAACTACTTTAATGTGTACACCTACAATAGCATATCTAGGACAACCCCAAGAAATTAATTTTAATTAAATAATTAAAGAATCTTGTTTCACATCATTACAAAGAAATTTCATAACTTGCATTAGTATTGCATCAAAAAATATTACAAATCAATTTATCATTGAGACACTTTACTTCTTTATTTGGCATATCTTCCAACTTTTACTAACTACTTATCAATGAAACTATCATACTTCCCTTTACACACTTTTATATTTTTCATTTATATTAATCTAAATAATAGAATGTGGTTGACCTAAGAGAAAATATTTAACTGTTGAGTTGAAAAAACCTAAATTGTGTCCTTAGACACCACCTTATTATATTCTAACACTAAGATTTAGTCAAGTGAATAAAATATTCAAGTGTGCACAATGACATGCATTAGATCAAGATAGAAACAATTAGGATTGAACTATAATTGTTTCTTTACCATTTTTAAGTTTGAAATTGTGAGACCTCACCCTTCATGATCCTATTCAGTCCATGTTTCTTTGATGATATCGTGTTTCTTGTTCAATGTGTCATATGCTTCTATGATTGAACTATTGGAGAATACCAAGATACGAGAGAATTAAACAACTTTTACAAGTGAGTCAAATATGCACAATAGTATGTCTATCAAATATAAAATGAAGAGTATGTGATACAATGATCAAGCCTTGCATATATAGGCAAGGATGAGGAGGTAGGAAGGTAGGACTAAACTACCAACTACCCCTCTATAAGTGAGTCACTTGTGAGATAACTTGACAAGTGGGCAAGCAAGTGTCAATAGGTCTCTCAATTCGTGAGGACACATGTCTCAATACTATGAAGTGAGACAAAAATAAAAAGAATCCTAAGTAAACTTTAGCTAGGTACGAATAGGTAAATCCTAGATAGGCGATTGGTTAACTAGGTAGATAAAGGCACTATTTACACTAACACCCCTTGTTAAGTGCAACTTAGGGATTAATTTATGCACTAATGATGAGTCCCAACTACAAGGCCATGTTAGGTACTCATGTATAAATTTATCATAAAATGAAGAAGAAGTGATAGATGGAAAACTCATAATGACCCGGACCCAAGGACTACTTCTAGCATGAAGTATGATGAATATTCTCTCCATAGCAGAGAAACAGGACAAGGCCATGTGACCCCCCAGAAAATGTGAAGTCATTAAATAAATGAGATCCAATGTTCCCTCCTGAAATTGATAGTAGAAGAGAAATCATGCAACCTCCCCTCAAAATGATGCTTGTAGTGTTGGTACATGCTCAACACTAGATAATGAAGATGATCCATGAACGTTGAACAACATTCTCCCCTTAGGAAGAAACAACACCACAAATATGTGCAATATGAAATCCCATTCTGGAGATAGGAATATATAGGAACTAAGATGAATGCCTTTGAATGTTGCAAATAATCAAAAGATTGAAATAATTCCATTGATATCTTCAAATGATGCTCAAATATCTCTAAGCCAATGCTTCAATGTGTGATGAATGTTGATAAGATGGATCAAGTAGCATAGAATATTTTGGAATAGGGACCATGTATGTATGGTTATGTTTGGACTGATGTGAATATGATATTGTTATAGATGATGATAGCTGAGTTGGATAGTTCAACTCATGAATGTTTGCACAATATGTCATGATAGAAGCCAATGTAGGCGAGGGAAGAGCAATATCCAAAGGTGGAAATGGTGATGCAACTTCATCAAAGTTGTCATCAAATAGAATATGAATTCCCTCAATGATGTCATCTAAATCAGAAAGGTGGGATTCTACAAATAAAGATGTTAGATGTTTGATAGATATGCATCCCAATGTGGTGGATCTAGAATGATAAAAGTAATTATCTGATACAAAGTATCTATGACCAACTCATGGATGAGTCAACAAGTGATTTTGAATTAGAAATAGGTGATATAGTAGATGAGATATCAATGCAAGTCATTTGACTACATTGTTCATCCCCAAATGGTGATGTCTCATAAGATGTCTGAGTGAGACATGATGATTTTTTTGCATGTGTTAGAACTAGATGATCAATTAAGACAATACCATGAATAAGAATAATTTGCTCCATTTCATCAAATTTGATGAGACCAACATTCTTCTATTGTATGTCTTTTCTTTCCACAATATCCACATTTGATTTTTCATTTATTAGGAGAATTACGAAGAATACTCAAATGGAAAGGATTTATTATGAGAGGCATGATCGCATGAACCTAAAAACTCAAAAGAAGAAAACACCTAGATTGCTCCCTTGATTTTGAGAGCTCCCTCATAAAACATTAGTTTTGATTTTAGCCCCCCCAAAACAATGTGCAAGAAAATTTTACAAGTTATGAAGATTTGATGCCAAAATATTTCATTTATAACTTAGAGATTTTTATAATTTATAAAAAATGAAAAACTATATATTATATTTACATGCAAAATCAGATTCCTTGCAAAATTCTGATAGAAATTAAAAAAATGTTTGCAAAATTTCAATAAATCAGACGAAATTTATGTATCGTCAAAATTTTCTTACAAAGTTGA
This sequence comes from Sequoiadendron giganteum, assembly GCA_007115665.2. NCBI lineage: Eukaryota > Viridiplantae > Streptophyta > Pinopsida > Cupressales > Cupressaceae > Sequoiadendron > Sequoiadendron giganteum. The sequence goes on from CM021108.1 coordinate 261,235,689, forward strand.
CTTCGGAGGTTAAAATTTTCAATTAAACAACACAATTTCCAAAAGTATCTTGATGCTAAAACTTTGGCATCAAATAATATTTCCAATGATTATTTACAATAAAAAAAACACCTCCCCTTTTGTGAGTTATTGCAAAACAAAAAAAGCCCCCCCTTGCAACACATTATCGGCTATAAAAATTTATCATCCCCCTTACAAGCATGATGGCCAAACTGTCAATTTATGCAAAAGACTAACTAAGATTTGATGGGATCAAACAATAAACTAGAGTGATCAAGTCCAATTTTTATTATGCCAATTGACTTGATTGTTGGTTAAAATAATAGTTTGGTGATTTATACACTATTATAGTTTTGTGGATGTAATGCATATGGCAGTGACAATATCATAGAATACTATGTTTAGATAATAAAACAATGGAAAAACAATGTAAAAAATCACCTATGTTGACTGAGTCTTGGGGTATTTGAAATGCCATGAAATGGAATAATGGTTAACACAAGTATGCTAACAACTTGATCAACAATGTTGACTACTTCTTTGAAGGTTGCTTCAAAGCCTTCTATGGAGGATTTGACTTAATCTTGTGCACCAAGTGTTGAAGGCTACATAGTTATACAAAAGAGCTTTAGATCCATGACTTGCAAAGTTCCATTGACAAAATTGCCCAAATAACTCCTTGAATTGTAGACTAAGGCATGAGCTGAAAACTATTTGCTAGGTTTCCAAAAAAAAGATTGAGGGCGCTGATGGTGGTGGACATGAGGGAGTGTAGGTCAATGCTTAGTATGTAGGTTGTTGAAAATTCTAAAACAGAGGGGCACTGCTAGATATCAATGCAGGTCACACTTTCTTCATAGGCTAAGGATGTCTTTGCATAGGTTCATGGTAAATGATGCCTTGAATGGGAATGCACGGTTATAGCAAAGACAAATCACGAAAAAAGTCTCTCCTTTGTTACTAGTCACCACTCACATATGGCCATGTGAAGATCTTCAAATGGTCCAAATGATGTGTAACCAATGATAATAAATCACTGAGAGCCACCAAATGAAGCCACAAAAAATAAATATGCCAAACATAACACCAATATTTCATGCAAGAAATGGATAGATAGGCTAAAAAATATCATACAAGAAGAAAAATATATCGTAATGAGAAAATTGTAGAGGGTAGATTGGCCATCTACTATTTTTTTTATTTTTAACAACTTTTCGGTATAATGTGCAAGTGACCAAAAAATTGAAAAAAATAAAAAAAATTACTAAAATCAACAAAACGAATGGTATTTATTTGTATCCCAAGCCTTTCGAATGTGATGGTGCTGACCATTTGGCTCTATGATGCTCCATTGATAAGGCTATATGCAAGAATCACCTTAATACGAGAAGGAGCATGCTCTCTTGGATTTGATAGCTTGTTGGATAATGCCAAGATACAAGAGCATGAAAAAATTCCACAAGTGAATCAAATATGCACAATAGTATGTCTATCAAATATAAAATGAAGAGTATGTGATACAATAATCAAGCCAAGTGCATATATAGGAAAGGATGAGGAGGTAGGAAGGTAGGACTTAACTATTGACTACCCCTCTATAGGTGGGAGATTTGTGAGCTCACTTGAAAAGTTTGTGAGCAAGTGGAAATATGTGTCTCAATTCATGAGGACACATGTCTCAATGTTATGAAGTGAGACAAAAAGAAAAAGAATCCTAAGTAAACTTAAGGTAGGTGTGAATAGGTCAATTCTAGATAGGTGATTAGCTAACTAGGTGCATAAAGACACTATTTACGCTAACACGAGCACTATACGAGAATTATTATATTCTATGTTCCAGGTTTACTCCATGTCCCTTGATGTTATCATGACTCATACTAGATATTTTCATGTGTTTATTGTTTGAACATTATTTAAAGGATCTTTATGGATGTTATTTATTACATATACATAGATGCTATTCTTATACTCTTATGGTTGTTTTATTATCATATTCATTTCAAGATGATGGTTTTATATTATTGATTATATGGAGTTATTATTTGATTACATCAAGTGGTTATGAGACTAGATATTGTGGAGATGAAAATTAGATAGGCTAATGTTTACTTGTGATGGTTATTAGATTTAGATCATTTTTCTATGATTTCTAAGTTGATTATTATTTTTGCAAATATTATTTTAATCTATGATAGTTGCTTTAGCTATTATTATTTATGTGATGTATTGACACCATTTTTTGAGTGAACAAGTGATTTTTTCTAATGGTTGTTGGGTCAAATAGCTACTTCTATTTTTTATCCCTATGAAATAATGACCGTATATCATATGGAAAAATAAGGTCATGAGATATGATGATTTGAAACATTGTTTAGTGTGTTGTGTGATCATGTGTATATGTGAAAGTTTATTTTATTCTTTTATTGGGTTGTATCTTGGTATTTTTATTCTTTTATGATTCATGAAGCTCTTTATTTGATTTAAATTAGGTTTTAATAGTCCTAAATTATACCTAAGCAATAGATATATGGGTTATTGGTTTTTTAACTAAGAAATACTTTTATTAGTATTTAAAACCCTCTTCAATTTCCCATTTCTTAAAAGTGAAGAAAATATGGAGTTGGTTAGTTGGTTTAGGTGGTCAAAAGAGGTAGTTTCTTTTCCCCTCTATTTATTCTTTCTCCTTGAGTGGAGAAGGAGATTTTTTTTACCTTTTTGGAATTGTTCTTGACTTTGTTTTAGGATTCTATTTTGGAAGAATCAAATTCTATGTGCAAGAAGGAAGATAAGAATGATAGAAAAAAGAAATATGGAAGACAAGGCTTGGAGAGTCTTCATAAAATTGGATAGAAAAAATCATGGTTGGCTCTAACCCTCTTGTTAGATCTCATTTTTTATAGGTAAATAAATGCTTGGAATGTTTTTCTTTATGTGTGAAATCTATGTGAAATAAATCATGAATTCCTTTGTGGCTTATTGTTGTGAATTATATGTGGGTTTATCTTCAGGTATGAGTACACACATTGTCCAAGATTGTACACAAAGAACCATTTATGTGTTTAACTTGAAGGAAAAAAAATACGTGAATGCAGTTATTTTAATGTTTAAAGTTTGGTAATGTGAATTGTTATGTGGTGTATATTTATTTTCAAATCTATGTGATAAGTGTTGTGTGTTTTAGAAAAAAGATATGTGACCTTAGCTCAAGGGTAGGTTGATTTTCAACCCTATGGTTGGGTGGAGAGCCCATTGGCTATGGGTATGTGCAGGATCATCATGGAAAATACAAGCCCTTAAGTCATGATGAAAATTTAGAAAACCAGAGTTAGACAAATTGACTTAAAAATTTGAATAAGTTATCTATATTATTTTAAAAATATGTAAGAATAGAATCTGTAGCAAATTGAATGCGGTTTCTAAACTACTGAGTTTTTTTTTTTAAAATCTATTTGGTGAAAATTTGAAATTTCAATGTAGTAGTACTTAACTTTGAGGGAAAAAAATAAGAAGTAGGTTTATGTCTGACCACCCTAACCACAATAAAATAATAATATTTTTTTATAAGATTTTAGATATAAGTAGAGGACTCATGTCCCGATGTGATGCATATTTTTTTATAATTTTTGTCCAAGTAAATAATTAATTATGATTTTTTTATTACAACTTTTAAAAAATATAAAAACTTGTATGTCTGACCACCTTAACTTGGTCAAAACTTCATGAAATTCATTTTTTTTTTAATCCTATATTATGCGAAGAATAGAATGTGATGCATGTTTTAGATTCAACAAATGTGATACTGTTTGAAAGCTATAGATGTTTTTCAATCAGCCTATCAATCAGGACTTGAGTTGTAATTCAAATAGAAAATGAATAATAATTATTTATTAAATTCAAAGTAAAACATAATTTATATTGGTGGAAAGCTGAGAATCTCATTTAAAAATCCTTTTTGTTTCATCAAATTTGGGTAAAAAAAAGGTCGTCAGCCACATGGGTCATCATATCACTTACATATCACCACTTTTTGGCCCATCATGATCCTGCACATACCCCTAGATATGGTTTCTCTTTCCTTGTTGTCATTTCACGTTCACATGGGGTTTGAAGATATCTTGGAAGTTATATTGGGTTGTATGTGATCATTGCTAATGTAGGGATAAGTTCAAGTATTTGAAATGAATAATGTATAAATTATAATTTTATGAAAGATCATAAGATTTCATGTAATTGTGTAAATATATCAAGAAAAAAAAAGGGATGTTCAAATGGGAAAATTTTATTTTCATTTCATATAGTTTACAAGTAATATTAGATTTGATGAATTTTGAAAGTTAAGAATAATTTTCAATAGATTAAAAGTTATATAAAAAAATTTAGTTGGAAGAAAACTATAATCTTATCTTTTTGTTAATTGAGAAAACCTTCTTTAAATAGACTATGCTAGGGTTAAACTAGTTTTCTTCCAAAGTTGTCTATTATGACATCAAAACAAACAATATTTTTTGGGAAGTAATCTAATATTATTTATTTAAATAAAAGTTATTTCAATAATAATATATTAATCTTTATTTATGTATCTTTAGAATCTTTAATATATGTATATATATATAGATACTAATATATAATATATATTAAATTGTTTTAAATAAAATAATAAATAATAAATAATAATAAAATATATGATATATGTAAATATAGTAATTTAAATATATAAATATTATTAAAACTTTATATATAAAACATATTAAATATTTCATATAAGTTTTTTTATTTTTTGTGGGTTTAAAAAAAAATAGGTCAGTCAGCTATAGCTATCCATGGTGGCGACCATGGGGCCATATAAACCCATGGATCATAGCTAATGGGTTGTGGACCATGGGGGCTATGAGTCCCATTGGGAGTGGGGTGGTCACCCTCACAAGACACATAAATATTTATATTTAAAAACACATTAAAAAATATATATATATTTTTTAAAATATATATATAAAAACCAAAGAAGAAATAATGTCGTCATTATGTATTTTTGATCAACTATGTGCAAGTTTACAAGGTTATATATACACACATATGCATACACACACACACACACACATCTATAAATAGAATTTCTAAGAAGTATCGTATTATTTTTCTTTCATCTTCTAACCTGCAACATACCTTACATAAACATGAAAAATTAATCTTTGAATTTTGAAATCAAGTGAAGAGACCTAAAAAATGGCAATTTTCAAACCTACAACAAAATAAATCTGTCAAGCAAACATAAAATGCAATCATTTTAGTCCAATTGATTTTCAATTTTAAAAGACAATAAAGAGAATGAATAAGTATTTATAGAAAATTGTTATGGTTGAAAATTAGTTTCTTGTTAGTTTTGTTTAATTTATTAGGAAATTTAAACCTCTTTCCTCTTGTTTTCTTAGTTATGAAACTTGTTCTATTATATGTATTTTTAACTTAGAAATATTGATGGTGGAAAATATGTTGCACTAGAAGGAACTGTTAATAGTTAATTTTGAAATGGGTACAATAGATATAAATTTAGTTCACAAGTTTTCAAATTGATTTTATTGATGTAAATAAATAAATATGGTAAACATATATTCATGTAGTTATTATCAAATTGAATAGTGGTAAACCTGGATCTAAGATGAAGTAATAATCAAATAAGTGTAATAATTGTAATTTGTAATCATCGAATACTTGCTACTATTCATTAAGCTTATGGTTATTAATAAATAAATTCAATGGTTATATTGACAATGCAAAATTATTTGTGTCCTAAATTTAATTTTTGAATCACCAACTTATTTAGTGATATGGGTGTTCATCCATGTTGAAGGGTGACTATTGAGAAACAAAAAAATATTCTAACATAAGGTATATTTTAATTATAGAACCCTTGTATTATGATTCACTAACTTGGAGAACCTTCTCATCGAATACATATTTTATTTTAGATATGTCTTCAGTAGATACCCAAACTAATTAGGTGGCCATGGAAAATAGGATGCAAATGGGAGTTTTGTAGCTTAGTTTTGTGTATATCCCTTCCTCCAAATGTGTATGGAGCATTCAGTTTGTGATTGAAAAAATAATGTCTTTAGGTGTGTGAATGAAATTCCTAAATGTAATCTTGTTCATGTTGTATAAAATATTTTTTTCAATACTTATGTTATTGGTTAGTGAAGAAAAAAATGGGCATCACATTTCCAGTATCAGAGGAAGGTTCCAACACTAGGAACTTTAGGTTTAATGTTAATTTTTTTAACCAAAAAAAAGGGTCCAAATTATATTAAAATATTGTGTGTTATACAAGTCTCTTTTAGATGTTTTGAAAGAAGTGAAAGGTCATGAGAGAATAAGTTTGAGTGTTATTATCTTTCATGAGGATTGTTCACTCAATTTTTTCTTGATAAATCAAAAGCTATTTTTTAAATTAATTTGAATGTTTTGATCATAAGTCAGTATAGTTGATTATGATCTATTTTTTGTCAATCTAGCTAAAGTTAGAGATATATAATGATATGTAGAGAAAAAAATATTTTTTTCACTAAAACCTAAGCTATTAGAGAAGGTTTTCAGGGTAGGTCACCTTACAAAATTGTTTTTCCCTATCAATATTAGATTGAAGCGATGGGTTGATGTAATTATTATCTTGTATCCACACTATGAGTAGACCATTTTGGCCAACAAAAGGAACTCTCTATAAACAACTTGCATGATGTGGCATTTTTCATCCCTCTTTCCTTTTGACTTAATATCAAAAATAAAATGATAGAAATCCATAATAGAAGTTTATTGCATTCTTGACTTGGTGTTAGTTAGAAACTATTGTTTGTTATGATGTGTAACCTTATAGTTTTGGTTTCCAAAATCTCTTTTCCATAAATAATCATTATTAATCATAGTTATAGATAAATATATCCTTGAATGATAATTGGGCCATCCTGATAAATTATGAATTATTAATGAAGGAATAATGCATGAAAAAAATTATACTCTTGATTTAGATCCTAAGAAATATCCACTTAACTAAATGGATGATTGTTTTTCCTTAGATTAAATAACCAAAACAAAATTGATTAAAAATATTTTAAATACTTATGAAACTCAAGTTGATCTCCTCTTATCTTCAAAAATTTAAAGTATTACTGCATTGAAATTTTAAATTTTCACCAAATCAAATTACTTTTTTCTAAAAATGTCCTTGTAGCTTACAAACTACATTCAATTTTCTACAAATTATTTTCCTACATATTTTCAAAATAATGTTAATAATCTATTCAAATTCTTATGTAAAGTTACTTAAGTTTGTTTTTCTATATTTTCATTGCCACTTAAGGGTCCTATTTGGACCATCATGATCCTGCACTAACCCCTATATGAGTCTCAATAGAATGAAGTTTTTTGGGATTGGCCAAACACAACCGTCTCTGATGTAGGAGAATCTAGGTTCACGTGCGATCGACATCAACCAAAAAAAATTCTGATTTTTTTTTTGCCATTTTTCTTTCACTTTTCTTTTTCTATGGGCAATTTAATTCTATTTTGGTGGTCATGGGTGAAGAGATGTGATGATGCTTTGTCATTGAACAAAAAGAAATGAGGTGTCCACCTTTTAGGAGATGGAACTTTGGGGCCTATTTTACACTTTAGTTCATTAGGAAACCAAGACCCCTCAACCAAGTGACTTGATTGAGGAATAGGATAGGGATTTCCTTGCATGATTGGACGTGGGTTCACCATTTAAATGCAGTTTCAAAGGAGAAATGAAAACTCTTATGCACAAAACCCTAGAAACTTGAAAGCATTAAATCAAATTCATAAAAACATGAAACAAAAATGTTCCTAGAAGAATGTGGAGGTCAAAACAAGGTCTAAAAGCCTTGGAAATTATTGTTTTAAGGTGCACTAGGACTAATACGCTAAGCTAGGTGATTTAGTCCTGTTATAGGAATCTGGGCAGAATCTAGAATCTTTTGGTGAATGTTCAAAATCTATAGAAAGATTCCAAAATGGCTGTATTGGGACTCATACGCCCAAAGGGACAGTTTAGTCTTGTTACTAGGGTTTGATTGATATTTTTGTAGCCTCTAGTGATCTTTTGTAGCTTTCTTCTTGTCTGATCTTCAAGTCTAAATTTTGGAATGTAGGTGAGTTTTCGTGAAAATGACAACTTCTTGACAACTTTTGCAACTTTCTCCAATATTTCTCTTCAATAGATCTTCAACCTAAATCTACAAATTACACATCAAAGAGATGGGAAAATGCTGTTTTGTTAAGGAATAGGGTTTTCGTTGGTCAAACCCTGTTTTGGTAATTAAACCTTGAAATGAAATAAAAAACCATGAAGGAAGAATGATGAATGAACAAATGCAATGTTGAAACTCACCAAACCCTTGAGATAAAGGTTGCAAACTTGTGTGAAATGGCTAGCATTAAAGTGGATCTTGACTCTTGATTGAATGCTTGAAGATTTGTCTTGAATTCTTGACTTGAATCATAAAACCTACATCACAAATGCTAGCTCACAAACACACATGATGCATGAAGAATTTGACATGATGCTTGAATCTTGAATGTAGCTCCAAATTCTTGATAACTTTCTCTTGAATGCTCTTGTAAAATTCTCACTTGAATGCTCATAAGATCACTTGAATTTGCTAGGAGAAATTATGTGAAATAACCTTGTATTTATACTTATTTATGCCAAATTTATTAAAATTACAACACTACAAGCCGGCATTAGATCTAGGAAAATAAAATCCCACCAAGAATTTGATTTAAAATAGGTCCAAGTTAAAGCGAGACTCATATGCTAGGTTGGGTGTATGAGTCCCAGTGGCTTAAACCTGGGAAACAAATTTCACTAAGTGTCTTGTTCAATGCAACATTTAAAATCAGGTCTCGAGACCTAAGTGGGACCCATATGCCCAAGGTGGCGTATGATTCCCAGATCCCTAGATATGGAACACATAACAAAAAACATTAAATTATGATTTGTCATTTGTTAAATGTCAAGATTATCCTTAGAAAAATGTATTAAATAAGGCTTGTGGATGCAAAATAGGACCAATTAAGGCCTAAAGAAGCCATTTTCTAACAAGGACACAAAAAAGTGTGAAAATATAAAGGGATACATTTTTCTACACTGAATTTAGCCCCCACTTTAGTGAGAGGATGACCTTGCGTCAAACTCACACTAAAGTAGAAAAATTCACATCAAGAGGGGTCCAAGTGTACCAATGCTAGTGAGATAGGACAACAATGATCAAGAGGGATGATCAAGCCCCCGGGGCCGTGATCCTATGGAAAACCAACATAGGCACAAAAGAACACACAAATGTGAATAATGTATGAAGAAACAACAAGGTACAAGCATACATTGCCAAAGACATAAGGAACAAAAAGAAAAAGGGGTGGATCAAGCCTAAGTTGTTTATCTAATAAAAATGTTCACAAGTGGAACACAATGTCCACTATGCAAACAAAAACATGCTCACACGAGCTAGTGGAGTCCAATATCCAGTAGGTGAGCCCTCAAAGAGGTGAGACACATATGCACATGGTTGGTATGTTCTCACACACACGAGCAAGTGGCTATAGGAAAGTCAATCCTAAGGTCAGCTCCCATATGTACTAACCATACCAAAGTTATACCTCCTGATAAATTTGATAAGGCACCACACAACATGAACAATGGGAATTCATGAGGCAAGCAAAACTTCGTATGCTAACACCCATGAAAAAATAGGATGGCTCCACAGACAAGGAAAGTGTGTTATGCAAGGTGGCCATATAACATTTATTGTAAATGAAAAATAGTGTAAGGTACGTTCAAAAGGGGTTTTCTTAGTTCATGTAAGGCCTCAACTTAGGGAGCATTGTGCCTAATGTCTCCAAGAGAGGATCGATCAAAGAATATAAGATTCACGACATAGGGAATGTACTCTTTTTGGCATTTCAACTAAGAGGAATGTAATATGCTAAGAGAGATCTCACTCTTGAAGGACATCACACCCAATGCCACCACAAAGAGAAAGATGCATCACATGAAGTAAGAAGACCACACAATGAAACATGAGTTACAAAATAATAATGCCAATGTATGCCCCCACTTTAAAGAAATTGCTAAGCACCATGCTATGAGAAACTACTTTAAAGTAGAAAATGATAAATGATAACAATAAAGAGGAAATAAGAGCTTATTTGGAAATCCCTATGCCAAGTCATATGTTTCCAAATGAAGCTATGTCATGAAAAGGGGTTTCCCCCAAAATGAAATCCCAAAATAGCACACAAGGGATCCACGAACTCGGGGTCAGTATGTCTTTGCTACAATGTTGTTATAGAGAGCTTGGAAACGTCATCATTCCCCAAATACTCATGGAACAGGAAGAATGATACAAAGAGAGTGAAAACAAAAAAAAATCTTTTGGGTCAACATGGAAGAGACTTAAATGTCTCAATGCCTTGCATCATCCTGAAAAGGAAAACAAAAGACCAAGAAAAGATAAAGGATTTATGACATATAGAAGTATGTAGATACAAACAAAGGAATGTCACAAAGAGAGAGAGAGAGATACATCAAAAAAATAGTATGGAGAGATCACATTACACACATGCAATCACACACATAACATGAAAAAATAAAAAAATAGAAGACTAGTAAGGCACATGTGAGTCAACCTATAGTAGGTCATCCACATCCCAATCTTGCTCATCATATACAGAAGGCAGACAACTAGCCAAAGGGAAAATGACAAGTGTGGTACTAGGACAAGGCTATCTAATTCTTGCCCCCACTGTGTGCAAGAAAATAATGAGACAAGGTAGGTCATGAGAAAGAGCTCCTTGCATTTTGAAATTATTTGCAATGAATGTAAAATATCTAATGGTGAGAATATTATGATCCTACAACTATTACATGGAAAGGAGCATAAGGGCACCCTTTTAAGGGACTATTTCTATGATATCAAACCTTTTAAAAATTTATTTTAAAACATGACACTCATCGTTACTATGTCCAAGATCTCTATGATATCGACAATGAGACATGCTTGTGTTCTTAGGATTTGGTTTTGGATTTTCTCTCATGGGTGGTAATGTTATAAGTCCTTGAATTAGAAGTATGTGTAAGGTTCTTTTAGTTGCAGACATGGGATAAGGGAATTTTAGCTTCTTTATTTTGTAAGGCTTTTGTTTCTTGCTAGATTCACCAACTTGTTGAGGTAAATGTTGGGGAGGAGGACCTAAGATGATCCTATCATCCTTGTGAAGCATTGGTTGTTCTTTAGGACTTGGAGGACATGTATGTCAAGAGGAGAATCTTGGTACCCTACTCCTTTGGTATCTTCAATTGGTATTTGTTCCAAGAGTTGATGAATCTCATGTTTGTTTGTTATATCACATCCTTGCTTCGTTAATATCTTAAAGCCTTGGCCATAAGTCTCTTTGAGTTTGATAGGGGTGTTGATCACTTTGTTAACATATGATTGATGCACTTGATTAGAGGAACTAGGTCCATCCATTGTAGGGAGCTTAGGTTTAGTTTATGTCTCAATTTCAAGATGTAAAAGAACAAACATCTCAGGTTGCATTGGTTGTTTCATGGAGGGGTAAAAGGATGCATTAGTCACAAGGTTTTTAAGTAAATCATTTATAAAGTTGTTCATACTCTCATCATCTTCTCTAATGATGTCAACTTCATGAGGAGGACATGTATTAGGCAGGGAAAACTTTAGTGGCGAATCTTCGCTAATTGGCAAATAATAGAAATCGGGAGCTCCAAAAATGGTGAATAGTACAAGCTAAAACAGAGACTGAATCACCAGGTTTTTACAAAAAAATAATTTCATCTCAATTAATTCGCCATGTAAATGATGCATCATTGGAACTGATTCACTAGTAGTATATACAGTAAACTTTTAAAATTTTAATAATATTCGCCAACTTAATATTGTGTAATTTCGGAGAATCAAGAAGGGAATCTGATATATTCGCGCCAAGCTCCCAGAAAGACGGTCGATCAAAGCTCTGCCCCCTTGACCCCCACAAGGGGCACTGAATTCATTAAATACAAAAAATGTTTCAGAACTTGTAAAAAATATCAATTAAATAAATAAAAGATATATCTATACATATAAGAACAACATAAAGCAAGCAAAAAAAAATCTTATATAGATCAACCAATGCAAGATTTTGTATATAATGAATATGTTTGTATAGAATTATGAATATATTATATTAAACATATTCATATTATAAACCTATAAAAAAGAAAGATATAAATAAATGAGAATATATTATATATTAAGAAAAGAATGCATATTTTAAATATGAATATGTACCCACATCTATATATAAGAAGGGAGTGAATATGTATTCAAACCTATTTCTATCATTTAAACATATTTATATGTATATACAAAATTTTGTATATAATAAATATGTTTATGAAAATTAGGTATATATCATGTATTAAACATATAAACATATTCAAAGGTATATAAGATATTTTCCTTCTTAAATAAGTTATTTTTATATAAGTAAAAAAACAAATATGTAAACATATTATTTTTTTTCCTTAGTATAAAATATGGTTTTCACATTTAAATATCTTATATAGATCTATCATTTGAACATTTATATTTATATGGCTTTCATCATTAAGCACCTGAATATATTTATATTAGATGAATATATTATCTTCTAATATTTAAAAATAAATAAAATAATGATGAAATCATACAAATACAAATAAAAAGAGACTCATAAATAATATATTAAGAATAAATAACACAAAAAATAAAGATATAATATATCTATATGTATAAGATAAAAAGATAAAGCTAAATGTATTTTAAAAACATAAAATATGTAATTATATATATAAAGTATAAAATAGAGGCAAGAGAGACAAAAATCTAGAACCAAGAGGGGTGATAGGGAACTAAAGAAGAAGGATATAAAGGAATTAGGACAAAGAAGAAGCTAAAGCACAGGAAGGGGTTGGCCAAAGGGGAGAGAAGAGAAATCTAAGAGGGGAGGAGGAGGGAGGTTCTAAAGTTTGATAAGAGAGATTTATAGGGGAAAAAATGTTGGACAATGCCAAGATCAAAGAGCTCGAATTGATAACCTTCCATAAGTGAAATGAAGAACAAAATAGTATGTCTATCATATATATGAAGAATGAATAAAATACAATGATAAAGCCTTGCATATATAAGTAAGGATGAGAAGATAGGAAGGCTGGATTGAATAACTAACTAACCCTCCAAATATTTATGCTACACTTGTGAGCTCACTTGATAAGTGTGTGAGAAAGCGACAAGTATGTATGCAATAGGTGTCTCAAGTGATGAGGACACATATCTCAATCCTATGAAGTGAGACAAAAGCCTAAAAAACCAAGTACACTTAAGCTATTGGTGTGAATAGGTTAATCATAAAAAGGTGATATCCTATCTATATGGGTAAAAAAACTTTACATTAACACCCTCCGTTAAGTGTAACTTAGAGAGTAATGTATGCACTAATGATGAGTCCTGAATACTAGCCCATGTTAAGTACTCATGCACAAATTTCTCATAAAGTGGAGTAAAGGAGAAGAACCTAATGGAAAATAAAAAGCCCTCCCCAAAAGAGAAATGATGCAATGAAATAAAATGTACAAGTGAAGAAGATAAGTGATAAAAGGAAGAACTCTTGATGACCTCCCAAGGACTAATTCTAGCACAATGCACAATGTATGTTACCCCCATAGAAGAAAAGAGAGAAGGTCTATGTGACCCTCCAAGGAAATGTGAAGTAATGAACTCCATGTGAGGAAATTCTTCCTCCCAAAATTGATAGGATATGAAAAACCATCTAGCATCCCCTCAAGATGATGTTTGTAGTGTTGGTAGATGCTTGACACTGAATGCTGAAGATGATCTATGATCATTGAACAAAATTTCTCCCCTTGGGAAGAAACAACACCACAAATGTGTGCAAGATAACTTCCTGTTTCAGATAGGAATATTCAAGAAGTAAGATGAACGCCTTTGAATGATGCACAAGATCCAAAGGTTGAAACGATGCCAATGATGGATTCAAATGATGCCCAATGATCTCCAAGCTAATGTTGATGCATGATGAATGTTGATAAGATGGATCAGGTACCATATATGATTAAGGAACAAGGACTATGGAATTATGGTGATAATTAAACTGATGTGAATCTGATACAACTAAAAATGATGTCAACATAGACAATGAATGAGTTGGATTGGACTCATGAATAAATGCATAATCTGTCATGATAGAAGCCAATGCAGGAGAGGCAAGACAAATATCCAAAGATGGAAATGGTGATGTAACTTTATCAAATTCAACATCATAAAGGAGAGGAATGTCCTGAATAGTGTCATCCAAATTTATAATATAGGATTTTACAAACAAATATGTGATGTTTGGTAGATATGCATCTCAATTTGGTGGATCTGGAATGATGACAACAATATCCTGATGTAAATAATTATTGGAACTCATGGATGAGTCAAAACTAGATTGAAATGCAGCAATAGGTGATGTGGGAGATGAGATTTGAATACAAGCCATGTGACTGCATTGTTCATCTCCAAATGATGGTGTCTCACAAGATGCATTAGTGAGATTGGATTTTTAACAAGCTCCAATAGTAAGTCAACAATTTGATGAGAGATATGCGGATAAAATTCATCCACATGTTGATTGCTCACACAATATTTGTACTTCTTTTTGCATTTTTTAGACAATGTGGTCTAATTATAAGTAAAATTCAATATGAAATGAAAGATTGACCCCCAAAAATGATTAGTATTGAAACATAACCCCTCCTAGAACAATGTGCAAGAGAACTAAAACTTGTGTGAAGATTGGATTCCAAATTGACCATTTATAATGCATGGTGCTTTTTATAAAATGGGCTATAATTTAAATCTGAAAATTTATAAGCAAATATGAATTCCTCATGAAATTTTGATAGAAATCATTTTTTTTTTTTGGTAAAATCTCAATAATCAGGATGAAAGTTAAGCCCTTTTCAAATTTTACTTACAAATATTATTTTAGAGGCTTAAAAAGCCATTAAAACAACACCAAATTGAAAACTCCTTGATGCCAAAGTCTTCATCTTGAAGAGAGCTTTTCATTGACTATTCACACTTGAGAAGATACCCTCATGTTTGAAAGTTATCGTAAAACGAAAAAGACCTCCCCTTACAAACATACTAGAGCAAGCCTTAGTAGTTAAAAAATGCTAGCCGTTTGATGGAACCCCAACATAAAATTTCACAATTACAATAAATGCACATCAAACAAAAAAAATAAGTGCTTTGAGGAACTTTGATTGGTTCAAGGGCGAGTACTTTGGTGTGGAGAGGGCGCAATGGAGGTAGGGAAGTTCTATTGGATGGAGGGTTTTGCTACATGGGAAGGTAATTAATGCTGGTGTTGATCTAGTCACTGGCCTATGTAAAGAAGATCCCACATTTGAGAAGGCTTTGATGCCACCCTTATGTAGCTAATCGCATATGATGGAGGTTGTGGGCAGGAGAGACTTCTAAGAGGCCACATGGGATTTCCTATTAGAGGAGGCCGATGGATGGTGCTGAAGGACTCACTGTTCACACGACCAATTTGGAGACCACTGGAGGGAATCATGATGGAGATCGACTCTTGGATATCACACGTTGGATTTTGTTATTAGAGTCACAGCAAATATGAATGGATTCTTAGCCTTTTCGCACATTGATGAACACCTTTGCATGCTGCAAATAAAACCTTGGTTGATGTCCTAAAGAGGGCCAAGAAATGACAAGTTGATTACTGATGGGAGGTCACACAAATGGAGCTCGTCAATATTGTGCTTCCTCTTCAACCCAAATAGTCAAATAAGCACTACAAACAAATGCAGAAAAGGATGCCACACCATCCAAATTATTGTCCAGCGATGAAACTCCTTTGTTTGAAATCCTTAGAGACTGCACTATTATAGAAAGTTATCAGTAGACCCTTGATCCTATATAATACATGTGATGGATGGATTTGGGTCGGGAGTAGGATGAAACGACTAGTGAAGGTAGGAACTGTTTTCCAAGATAAATGAAAGTAATGGAAATTCCTCAAAGACATCCTACAAAAGGTTGATGCCACGAATAAAAAACACATAGTGAAATAGGCCAAAAATTCTTGCAGATAGGTATGGTGACCTGCAACAGATTCCCTGCCAATAGGCTGAGATTTTCTTGCACAATTAGAAACAAGGACCAAAATGACAAAATGGACCAAAATATGACTACAAAGAGGCAATGTTTGACTAAAATAGCAGATGGGTAGAGGTACTATTTTTTAAAAAAAAATTTACTTTTCATACAATAGACACAGAGGTTCAAAATTTACAAAAAGTAAAATTATTAAAATTTGATGAAATGAAAGGTATTTTTTTTTTCAAGTCTTCTGGATGTAACGACAGTTCTATTTGGTCATGATTAGGGCTATGTGTGGGTGTCACTTTGATGTGGGAAGGAACACACTCTCATGGCTACAATACTATGTCGGATAATGCCAAGATCAAATAGGTTGAATTGATAACCTTCCACAAGTGAAATGATGAAAACACTAGTATGTATATCATATAAATGAAGAGTTTATAAAATACAATGATTAAGTCTTACATATATAGGAAAGGATGAGGTGGTAGGAAGGTAGGACTGAATAACTGACTAACCCTCCAAATACACAATACTTTTGAGCTCACTTGACAAGTGTGTGAGGAAGTGGCAAGTATGCATGAAATAGATGTCTCAAGTGATAAGGACACATGTCTCAAT
Source organism: Sequoiadendron giganteum (assembly GCA_007115665.2). Lineage (NCBI taxonomy): Eukaryota > Viridiplantae > Streptophyta > Pinopsida > Cupressales > Cupressaceae > Sequoiadendron > Sequoiadendron giganteum. The sequence goes on from CM021108.1 coordinate 261,252,551, forward strand.
GCTATCAAGTAAGATAAAATCCTTAAAAACCCAAGTAAACTTAAGTTATGAGTGTGAATAAATCAATCACTGAAAGGTGATATCCTACCTAGATGGATAAATACACTATTTACACTAACACAACATAGGTTCCATACTTCATCAAGTTTAAGGTTAGAAGGGTGGTTATTGATTTCTATGTCTTTTTTGAGATTTATCTTGAAGAATTTGTATTCTTTGGACATGATTTGTTTGTTTTCTAAGAAAATATGGTTTTTGGTGGAAGAACAATGGTAAAAAAGGGATGATTTAAGATCACAATCATGTTTGATGTCTACATTGTGCTCCTTGATTCTAGTTGTTTTTCCTATGTAGGGGATTCCACTAGAAAAAAACAACTTGAAGACATTAGAATCAAGATAAATGTCCCTAGGATCTTTAAGAGAAGGGATGTGATTTCTAAAAGTTGAGAAAGTCTTAAAGGCACATTGAACGCCCTTCTTACAAAGCATTCTATAAATTTTATGGGATATTCCTTTGATATATGGGAGGGAGGTGGTGGGTGAGAAAGAGGGTTGGTTGGACTTGGGTTTGGAGATGAAATTTTACTTGTCTTGGTTGAAGGTTCTTGAGATTTTCTTATTTCTATAACCATTCAAAATAAAAACTTTACAAAGATATACCAACTCATGGTGCAAGTTTTCTTCATCACATATGTGAAATGCTCTTGTGGTTAGGGTTTTGAGGATGGTAGATTTTTGAGTAGGGTGGTGCTGGGAATAGAGAAGGTAGAGGTCAATGTGGGTGGATTTGTGGAAAAAATGATGAGATAAGGTTCCATTTGGCTTTTTGATGAGAAATATGTCAAAGTGAGTTGGTTATTATATTCAATCTCTTTGGTGAATGAAATATATGGGCTAAACAATTAAGGTGTGTATGGAAATATTCTATTTCTTTGTGCAATGCTACCAAAAAACATTAGTATCATACATATAACATTTCCATCACCCCAACTTAAGTGGGAAGGAGTAGAGGGCATATTCTTTAAATTACTTCATGTAGAGGTTATCTATAACAAGAGAAAGATGGGTATTCATAGCTACACCATATACTTTATCATAGATTACTCCTTGGAAAGGAACAAATTTAGATGAGGCATAAATCAACTAAGAATGCCACTTCCTTGTTATTCTTGCATCTAACAATCTTAATGACATTGGAATGGGAACTTTGGTGAATAGATACACTATGCCAAAGCTCACCAAGATATCCCTACTTTCTAATTTTTCATTCTTGAAATATACAAAGTGGGACGAGTCCTTGAAGAAGGAATCTAATTTTCCTATGAGAGGTGAGATAAATTTTTCTAAGAAGGTTGCCAACTTGTAGGTGGGGGAGCCCATGTGATGTCCATGATGGGTCTAAGAGGGATGTCAACCTTGTGAGATTTAGGGGCCTCATAAATACTGATGAAGGGGAAAATCACACAATAAAAAACCACATAGATTTATCACATGAAAAAAATATGAATATTCTTTATTGGATTGAATGTATATTACATTAAAAAAATTAGAAAACAAAACAGAGGATGAAATCCTCATAGGTTGCAACACATTAGAATTTTATTTCCTTGGTTTTTGGAGCCTTATATCTTCTGTCTTTTCAAATCCACTTTCAAACCTTCTCTCACCTTCCTCATGACTCACCACCTTACCATCCTCATTTGACTACTTGAAAATTTTCAAAAAATGATCATAAATAGCCCTTTGGTGTCTTCAAGAAAAAATTCAAAATTTATAATTCTCACTTGAAAATAGACCAAATTTTAGGAACGCTAAATTTAGATCTAGACACAGGTATTTGAGAACTTTTTTAACTGTAGTGCTCAAAGTGCTCTACATGCTAGTAATTTAATTTATCCACGTTCTTTGATTTTTGGGGCCCCAAAACATCATTTGAAGCCTCAAAAATTTATTTTAAAGAATTTTTTGAGAATTTTTAAAATGAATATAAATATATCTTCTCACATAGACATGATCTTGACTTGAAACTCACTCAAAATGTACAAAATTCAATTTCAGAGCTTTGGGTAAAATTTCAAGTCCCTATGTGCTCATATACAAACTAACTAAAAATGGAGGCCCTACTAAATTTATCCCTTTTTGAGAACTTAAAAGTTGTAAACCACTCTTCAAGAATTTTAAGAGGAAATGATTTTCATGTGTATTTTCCAAACCAAATAGAACTTAAAATAAAATATTTTTTGGGTGATGCAATATTTCCCTTACACGTTGGATAATCCTACATTAGACAACCGGGGTAATTTGAGAAGTGAACTTGTCACATCTCTAGTGTTTGAGGTAAACCAAGACAATCAACCTGTGCCTTAGACAACCATGATGAATATTCAATAGGCCTTCCTTTCCACTTGACCAAATATTCTTCATATTGCCTATTTCTTGTACATCTACCCACATGACTATCCAAGATTTCTTCTATCTCTTCCTTCTCATGAGTAGGTTCCAAAATATTCCACTATTATTTTATTACTTCAAATTACATTCCTCCTTCATGATACTCTATCAAATGAACATTATTAAATACATGAGCTCGATGTTTATTCTACTCAACAACTCTAGTGCATAAGCATTTCATGAATCATGTTTCTTTTGTTGGCTTTCGGTTGTTTCTTGTGTTTTGTTTGTCCTTGATGACAAAACTGGCTTGGGTAATACGTGATACATGACGGTTTTTGGTGACACATCTTGGTGGCATATGATGCTTTACATAGTTGATTTACTTGGCTAAATTTTTTGGCTTTCACATGCAGTTCCAGTTTCTGGTTGTTACATGAATTCCTTTGATAGGATCTGATACATATTGATGATCTTGGTACATATTGATGCTGACACTTTTATTATTGTGACAGGGAAATACTAGAGTCTTTTCATTTGAAGCATTGGCATTTCCAATATACATGTTTCATTGTTTTCTATTGGTATCTTGTGTGGTAATGAGATCCTTGGTTTACCATATGGTTTATA